>CAUYON010117998.1:0-43473 GCA_963573935.1 Arctocebus calabarensis
ACAGATGTCTTCATATAATAATGGAGAAATTGCCAGGAAGGCTAGGTTAATCAGTTTGATGAAAATAGTTAAGATTGTATATGAAACCAGCACATCGTACCCCTTGATTGCACTATTGTACACAGCTATGATTTAATGATAAAGATAATAAAAAAAGCAAAAAATAAAAAAATAAAAGTGGTTGGATAGAAGAATAAAAATCAAAATAAATCTCGTGAATTCCCTATACTTAATTAGAAATTTTGCTAAATGATACTGAAGGAATTCTGTAATGTATAACTATTTTTAAATTGTGTGTCATTTACATAAAGTGAAATACTCAGATTTTCGGTGTGTAGTTGGATTAGTTTTGACAAATACATATAAAACGTACAAAGTATACACATTTTAAGAAAGAAAAAACTGTATTTATATTATAATGCTTGATGTATACTAATAATGTCTGTTATCTTACATCTCTTGTAATTGTGGAAATCAAAAGTAACTTGAGTTAACTTCAGGTAACACTGACTACCCACACCTTTATTTTACCTGCTGAATTGTTCATTGGGACATCATGTTTGACGTTTGTTGTGGTTGTCATTTGTTTTGCTTCCACAAGCTATTTGCATGCTTGTGCTAAACATTAATATCACTAAGGACTCCCCCCCTATTCAAAGGGGATATGTTCCAAGACCCCCATTGGATGCCTGAAAACTCAGATAGTACTGAATGCTATTTATATTGTTTTTTCCTGTACAGACATATAATAAGGTTAATTTATAAATTAATGTTATATATTAATAATGTTATATATAATTAATGTTATATATAAGTTTTTCAGACATATAATAAAGTTAACTTATAAATTAGGCACATTAAGAGATTAACTGTAACATCATAAAATAGAATAATTATAACTGTAATAAAAGTCATGTGAATGTGGTCTTTTTCTCTCAAAATATCTTGCTATACTGTACTCACCCTGTGATCTGTTACTCTGATAACTGAGATGGCTGCTAAGTGACTAATGGGTGGGTAACATATACAGTATGGATATAATGAACAAAGGATGATTTGTCTGAAGTGGGACAGGGAAAATTTCATGTCACTAATCAGAAGAGCATGCCTATCAAAACTTATGAATTGTTTATTTCTGGAATTTTTGTTTAATATTTTCAGACTGCAGATAACTGAAACTGCGGTAACTAAAACTGCAGAAAGTAAAACCTTAGATAAAGAGGGATTACTGTATTTCAGCAGCCATTCTCGTTGTTCACTGTATATTCTTTTTTTCTGGTTGGTTTTATGTATTTATTTTTTGGCTGCTTAGAAGCCTTACATGGATTGTTATTTTCTTTTTTAGTTCATGTAGTTTGGATTTAGTTGTTGGTATATAAGTGGTGGAAATTTTTTAGGTGGTTGGAGTTAAGGTATTCTTCTTGTATTATTTTTTGTAACTCTTTCTGCTTTCCAATTTCTCTGTATTCTTCTAGCCACCAAGGAAAGGCAGGAAAATCAACCCATCCATTTAGCAAATTGTTAGCATCAGAGTACCTATTATAGAATATTCCCATTGGAGTTCCCATTATTTTACAAATCTATAAATTAAATTCTAACTTTTCCTAGTTCATTCCTTTGTTTCTTCCTTCCTTCCTTTCTTTTTTTACCCTGAAAATGTTCTTTGGTTACCTATTCAGTCCATGAAAAAGAAAACTCTTCATCTGTCCCCCCTCAGAAAAGCCTAAACCTTTTGAGAGTTAGTCTTTAAAAAAGTTTTTTAAATAAGTGAAATTTTTATCTCATGATGGTGAATGTTTAATATTAAAACTTACTAGATAAATAAAAGAGAAATTCTATTCTCCTCCAATTAGAAGTGTATGTTGCTCCCAAATTTTATATCTAAATAAACATTCAGATCTGCTAATACTAATTGGATTCTTGGATATTAGTGTTTTTTTACATAAATATCTTAGCTTTTTCCAACTTTTTTTGTTTCATCTTAAAAATGGCTAATTAAAAAATCAGTTTAATGTAGTATCTTTAAGGGATCTCCATCTGCCATCATGATGTCATAATAAGCATCTTCTAAATTTTGGATTTGTGCCTCAGTTATGAAAAATTTTATCTGTTATCTCTTCAGATATTACCTATGCCCTATTCTTCACTCTCCTGTTCAGCCTCTGGTTGTGATCTTCTCGGTGTATTCCCAGTATCTTTCATTTTCCATCATGTTGTCTCATTGTGTCACTTTCTGGATAATAGCTTCTGATCTGCCCTGTATGTTACTAAATCTCCTTTACTTTCTAATGTGTTGTTAAACTCATCAATTGAGTTTACAATTTCAACTACTTCTTTTTTTCTTATTTTTTTATGAAATCATAGCTGTGTACATTAATGCAATCATGGGGTACAATGTACTGGTTTTATATACAATATGGAATATTTTCATCAAATTGGTTAACATAGCCTTCATGGCATTTTCTTAGTTATTGTGTTAAGACATTTATATTCTACATTTAGTAAGTTTCACCTGTACCCTTCTAAGATGCACCGTAGGTGTGGGCCCACCAGTTACCCTCTCTCCACCCATCCTCCCCCCTCCCTTCCCTTTCCCCTTTCCCCATGTTCTTGAGCTATAATTGGGTTATAGCTTTTAATTATGTCCATTTGAGTTTTATTTTTAAATTGCAGTGTTACTTTTTATTCCCTGATGTAACCAAGTCCAAGCTTTTAACACTTGCAACACAACAGTCATTAAATTGAGACAAGGTATTGGGGAAAAATAGTGACTTTTATTCAAAGAGCCAACAAATTGAGAAGATGGCAGACTAATGTGTTAAAGTTAGCATGAACTTTAGGCTCATTTTTCTATTAAGGGAAGGGAGAAAGGAAGGGGCTTATAAGAGGTAACAGAGGACTACAGACATTTGGGCATCATCAAGGGTCTAAGAATGTTCTTGGTCATTTAACTCTGGAGAACATAGGTCAGATCATAGTGTTCTTAATAAATCTTTAACATAGTGTTACCTATGTACATAATTTCTTTATCTCCCTGGAAGTTACTCTTGAGAAAGTGACAGTTATCTTTCTTCCTGACTTGAACTACAAACTAAGTTTTTCCTATAATTAGCTGACCTGTGTGCAGAGCTAAGCAGAAGCTTTTAACCTAAAGGATATTACCATGGATGGTTAAAGGCTAAATGGAGCTTATCATGTTGAGCCTCCCTTCCACTGTTATACTGAAAATATTTTCAAACTCTAAAAGAGGTGTGTCCAACCTGTGATCCTGGGCCACACACATGCTGATTTTGTGGCCGCTTTTTTGTTTGTTTATCTGTGGTGTTGAATATCATGAAAAGTATGCACAAACCTGTTTTTTTCTTATTAGCTTTCATTAGTGTTTTTGTATTTAATGTGTGGCCCAAGACAGCACTTATTCTCCGAAGGCTGGCAGAGAGATAAAGGTTGGACACCCCTTCTCTAAAGCATCTTTAATATGGTAAATAATATCACTTAGAACAGTTCTAATATCTTAAATATTCGTGGATTTGTTTCTTTTAGCAGTGTTTTTCCTGATTTTCATTCATGACTAGGTACTAGTTATTAGATTTAAAATCTTGTAGGAATAACATGAGGGCATATATATAAATATATATTTTACATATTTCTAAAAGGTACTTGGGACACTGTCAGGACTCATGTAATCTTAAATTCATGGATTGTGGTTCCCTGGACCATTTGGAGGTGTAAACATGAAGAGCCAGTTTATTTCTGGTTAATCCTTACCCTAAGGATGCAGACCTTTGAATCCCAGCTTAAAGTGTCTCATGTGTGGTTTATCAAACTCTACTATGTGTAAGCCCAGAGCTGTGAATTGATGTTGAAGGCCAGCAAAGTCATAGGCAAATGCCCTCAGGGCAAAAGGAACTATGAATGCTAAGTTTACCTCTGACATTTGGCCATCTATATTTTGTTTTGTTTCTTGACATCTTAGATCTTCAGTTTTTAAGAAATTAAAAAGTTTTTTCATCTAGTTGTTTTAGGTGCCTTCAAAATTTTGGCCCAAATTATCTAACATGCCATTACTAGAAATAGATCTTGTCAATCTTTTGTTTGATTATTTTTAATTGTTTTTGTTGTCAGTTCTGTCATTCTCTGTTTTTTATATGACTTTTTTTAAAGTGGCTTTGGAAATAGCATGGACTTAATATTTTATGGACAGCTTTCAATATTAGTACATATAGATCTACCTTATTCTTTTTTTTAACATAAATTTTTTATTAAATCATAGCTGTGTACATTAGTGCAATCTTATTCTTTTATTATTTTTTCTTAATTTCTTTTATTTTCGTTTTCCCTTCCCTAGTCTGAGATTAGTTTAAGAACTTACAACTTGAAAACGGTTTTTAACTCTCTAGGACATAACAACTTTGTTTTTCTTGAATCTTGCTACTGACAATACTTAGCACAGTGTACTGTGTCTACCAAATATAGAAATTTAATACTGGAGTATTTATTTTGGCTTTAGTGTTTATTTTGAGGAATAGGTTTTTTACTTTGTTTTTAAATGAAACATTTATAGAATATTTGCTGTGTACCAGGCAATGTGTTGATTGCCTTTAAATATGTTGTATAAATCCTTAAAACTCAGTAGTAGATGACATGTTTTTACAGAACAGAAAATTGGCACTGAAGTATTTAAGTGCCTTTGAATGTAGCTGAGGTTTGATTAAGGTTATTTATGACAGTTTAATCTGAACAGGATCCACCAGGAGAATGTATTTATATTCCCCATCTTCTATGTCTCTATTTAGGATTTTTCAATATAGACCAGTTTAAATAGTAAGACTTTTCTAATTGTTGGAAAACTGTTTATATTAAACTTCCTGTGTGTTTGGATTTTTTGGGGTTTTTTTTCTGTCCCTTTCCCTAAATTATAGTATTATTTATAAGAATAATGCTTTACATAGTATTTACATAAACACTAGAAATAACAGTACTAAAATGATGTCATAAATGGTATTCATATAAAAATATGAAATTTTTTACTTAAAAAATCTGCAAACTGCAAAAGGAAGTATATGAACAGAAAATTGTTATCATACTTTAACTTAATCATTTTAGACCTGAAAACAAGGTGGCCTTGATTAAATTAATTGGAACTTGGCATAGCAGAGGCTTATGATTCCATATTTTCTTTTTATATTAATGATGCAATAAAATGATATGTTAGCATAAAAGATCTCTTATTATATTATTTGGAGTTGACATTTTATTGTTGGAGTAACAATAAGCCTTTTAAAAGTATATGCAATTAACATTTTTGTTTTTAGAAATTGTGGGGATTTCCCCCCCCCCAATTTGCTAAATCCTTAAATTTTTCTGGCAAAGGAGTTTGTTATATTCAAATTGTTCAGTCGTAGATGAGGGTTTTTTAAAGTGACGTGGCATTTTAATTTCAGTAGATGTTTTATTACTATTGATAAGACAGCACACATTAACTAATACCCAAGGTTTTGACGTAATCCATGAGTGATTGTTAACTTGTTGAATGTTATTGCATGTTTTAATAAACAGAAGATAACTTGGGAAAAATATTGCTTTCTTCCTCACAATATAAATTTGGTTGTAAATGTCACAGTAGCAGTTTGATAGATTGAGGTTTAATTTTGGCTTACCTTATTAATTCATTTTCTGGTTGTAAGTAAATAAGTGATATATCATTGTTACTTTCAAAACAGACTGAAGTCACAAAAAATATTCTTTCAGAAAGAATTTTTTAAATAGTTTATTTAGAAAACATTACTAGAAACTGTTATTTATAATTTTTCTTCCTAGTCCTTTTAAACCTATAAATTAGGAATGAATATATTTTTATCATAAGATATTAAAATAGCATGGAGGTCTGTGTAATAAATCATGAATATTCAAATTGTCTGCCCCAGAGAGTTTGATGAATGTCCCCAATCCTTTTGATTCAACACATTTATATACACACATGTACTTCTCCCTGATATCTCATTCTGGTTTTAATTAGGCTTTCTCTGATGATTAGGGATAGTGAGCATTTTTTCATGTTTCTTGGCTATTTATGTCTTCTTTTGAAAAATATCTCCTCATGTCACTTGCCCAGTTGTTAATGGATTGCTCTTTTCTTGTTAATATCTGTATAAGGAACTCTGAAGTCTTTTGTCAGATACATGTTTACAAATATTTTCTCCCCTTCAGGGTTGTCTATTTACTCCGTTGGTTATTTCTTTTGCTTTACAGAAACTTTTAGTTAAATTAAGTCCTATTTGTTTATTTTTAGTTTTGCTGCATTTGCTTTCAGGGTGTTAGTCATAAATTTTTTGACTAAATCAATCTCCAGAAGAGTTTTTCATAAGTTTTCTTCTTCTAGAATTTTTATAGTTTCACGTCTTATATGTAATTCTGGTATCTATCTTGAGTTAATTGTGTATGGAGAGAGATAATTTTCCCAGGATAATTTATTGACTAGGGTGTCCTTTCTACAGTGTATGTTTTTGCCTGCTTTGTTGAAGCATTTCCTCTGAAAACTAGAATAAGACAAGGATGCCCACTTTAAACCAGGTCTGTTCATTACAGGACTGGAAGTCCTGACTAAAGTATTCAGGCAAGAAAACAAAATAAAGGGCATCCAAATTGGAAAAGAGGACGTCAAATTATCTCTTCTTTGGTGATGACAGATCCTATGCCTAGAAAACCCTAAGGACTTTTCTGAAAGACCTTCAGATTTGGCTGAATGAAGATTATGCTATAATTCTAATCCTCTGGAAGGTTGAGGCAGGATTTCAAGACCAGCCAGAGAAGGAGCAAGACTGTGGTCTCTACGAAAAATAGAAAAGTTAGTTGGGCACTGTGGTGAGTGCCTGTAGTCCCAGCTACTTGGGAGGTTGAGCCCAGGAGTTTGAGATTGCTGTGAGCTAGGCTGACACCACTGCACTGACAGCACTCTGCCTGAACAGAGTGAGACTCTGTTTCAAAAAAAAAAGACTCCCAGATTTGTTAAATGAATTCAGTTTCAGATTATAATAGCAGCAGCTATAATTAACATTTATTTTTTTAATTAAAAAAATTTTTTATACTGATTCCTCTAGTGGAAGAAAAAAAATCAGTAACATTTCTATACACTAGTAACAGCCCAGCTGAATACCAAGTCAATACCTCAACCTCATTTACAATAGCTGCAAAAAATTAAAATATCTAGAAATATAATTAACCAAAAAGGTAAATAGTCTCTCATGAAATCTGTATGACACTGATTAAACAAATTGTAGATGACACAAATAAATTGAAAAAATCCCATATTCATAGATTGGAGAAATCAGTATTGTTAGAATGACTATACTGCCTAAAGCAATGTACATATTCAGTGCAATGCCTATCAAAATAAAGTGTCATTTTTCACAGAATTAGAAAAGCAAGCCTAAAAATTCATATAGAACTGAAAAAGAACCCATATAACCGAAGTAATCCTAACCAAAAAGAAGAAAAGTGGAGGTATCGCATTACCTGGCTTCAAATTGTACTCAAAGCAAAATCCTAAACAACATGGTGATGGTATAAAAATAGACACTTAGATCAATGGAACAGAATAGAGAACCCAGAATTAAAGCCACATCCATACAACCAAATGACCTTAGACAAAGGTGTCCACATTTAAAATCTTGCAAGGTACATCCAAACTGTCTTCCAAAGGTTTTCAAGTTTGCATATGTAAACCCCACATGAAAGAGCATCCTTGCAAAATGTTATTAGGCTTTATGGCTATCCAACAATGTGGTGGATAAAAAAATGAGCATGTTATAGTTTTAATTATTTTTCTGATGTTTAACTAGTTTGTACTTTGTTCCTTATGTTTTTAGCCTTTTACATATGTTTTATAAATTGTGTCTTCATATAGTGTGCTCATTTTTTTATTTACCTCTCTCTCTCTCTCTCATTAAATGAAGACAGGGTCTTTCTCTGTTGCCTCGTATAGAGTACATGATGTCTTTGTAGCTCACTGCAAAGTCAAACACCTGGACTCAAGAGATCCTCCTGCCTCAGCCTCCTGAGTAGCTGGGAGTGGTACACACCACTGTACCCAGCAAATTTTTCTATTTTTGGTAGAGACAGGGGTCTCACTTTTCCGATCTGTGCATAGCAGCTGGTTTTGTCTTTGTTAGCAGTTTTACGTACGTGCAAACAGTGATAAATAGCGTTACTTTTCACATTTAAGATATGCATCAACATTGCTATTCCGATACCTGGAAATCTGCTTGGTCTTTTTGACAGCACAAAATAGAGAGGATAGAGGTGAGACAAGGTAGTTAACTGATCTTTTAAAACTCATGCACAGAAACTAAGACCAAAAATGAGAAAATAAAATAAAATAAACCTCACAAATTCTGACTTGACTTTTTGTCTTAGTAGTGTTTGGTACATGGAGGGAAATCACTTGAACTCAGTTCTTTAAATAGATTGCCTTTTTGTAAATCTCATTGATTATAATATACTAATTAGGCTAAAATTTTAAATTCAGAATTCAAAATGACAGCTCTTTTGTTTTTGTTTTAAAAATGTATTTTTTTGCTTACATTTTTCACAAGAAAACTTCCCATACCCTGTGTAATGATTAAAGTCCATCGCAGATTACTGAAAGAACTGCTTTCAAGAGATAGGAATTTTTCTATTCAAGTAAGATTAATTACCCGAAGTACCAACAGCTAATGGCAGGGAACTGGTCTATGAGTTTATAATTTATTGGTTTTGAATTATCTAACTTTAGTGCATGGTTCTCAACAATATAATAATAACCAGAAGTTCTCAATAAGAATTGCAGGGGTGGGGGAGATCTCATGATACTTAAATAAAGGTCTTGTTCCTTTCTTTGTAGTTTTTTACATTGTTTTACCTGTGTTGTCTTATTGTAAAACTGTGTTATATTGGTAAAAGAATGATAATTTTCACTGTTAAACAAAAATGTATTTTGAGTGTATCCTATTAAGAAAAAATTAAAAATTATTTATTTTGAAATATTTTGGAATCAAAAGTCCATGTCTCAGGTCCTATTACTTATTAGTTTCATGACCTTGGCAAAGTTATGAAATGCTGAACTTTTATATCTCATCTATGGAATAAGATAAGGAAATTTGTTTTACTTAGTTTGTGCTGGGTTCTTGTGACAATCAAATGTAATGTCATGTAAAAGTATTTTGTAAATAGTGTTGTGTGTAAAATAAGCTTCTTTTAATGCTAATATCATTAGAGAAATCTAATTTAAATTTTAATTATGATTGTACTACTAAGCAAATAGTAGGGATACCTATTAATAATTAATGATAGTTAGTTTTCAAGGAAATAGTAGAAATAAATCATTTACTTGTAAAACCTATGCATAAAGTATATGTCACACAAAATTATAGAAGGCAGTATTTATAATACGTGTAATTCCTAAAGAGTAAATGAAAAGTTTACATGTTCCTATAGCAGGCAGCAGGATGGTTATCAAGCAAAGTTGGAAATAAGCTACTTATTTTAAGCAGATTAAAAAAGTAGATGATGCTGGAATGTACATAAAAATATGACGTGAAGACAAATCGACCATTTTACTCTTAGTATGGAGAAGTGGTAAATATATCATTGTGAAGGGATTTTTTTTTTTCTGTTAAATTGAGAGTTTTTGTTTCTGCTTTTATTTGTATGCCCTCTAGTGGAGATTTTATTGAAATGAAATAACCAGAAGTGAGATGAATAACTAGGATATGTATCACACAGAAAAGAAATTTAATTATGATTATATAATGTACATAAACCTTATTCTTTTAAACATCTCTTGACTGTTAAAACTTTTGAGGAAGTCTGGTAGATAAAGTAAGAAAAAAACAGTTATCATTGGCTTATTAACCTTTTAAAAAAACACTTAATATATGCTAAGTACTAGGCAATAGAAGATGAAAAAACAAGTTGTTGCCTCAAGAATTTGACAATACTATGAAAGAGTTTACAACACTATAGGCATTTACAAAATTGTAAAATTACAGGTAGCAGAGGGAATCTCCAGGAATAGAAAGTGGGAAAACTTAACTGAGGTGCAGATAATGTGAAACTTTCCCAGAATTTTATCTCTCACACTTAACCACTGAAGATAGAAAACATGAATATTTCGTTTAGAGGGAGGCCCTTTTATAAGCGGAAGAAAAGGAAACATGTTTCCTTCAGGTACTTCGTAGATACTATAACCAGATCATGAGATGCTACAGTAGAAAGTGGCTCAGAATTCAATAGTAACTGTTTAATAACATATGTAATCCATACTCAAAAATACAAATTTCAACCTGAAAGCTATTGAATAAGAAAAATGAACATATTAATATTTTATAAGTTAATCCGATAGCAGGGTGAGGATGAATTAAAGCCCTGAGTTCCAGCTAAGGCTGTTTTGCTCTTACCAAAGCCATGGGCTATGTATTCCGAATTGAAAATAGCAAGTAGATTTGCCTGAATTTAAAGAACTCTGGTTCTGTTGTACCTCAAGATAGAATTTTCACATCTCATTTTTACTTAAAATTCTGATTATAAAATGTTTCTATTAAAATTTTGAAAAATTATATAACTTAGAAAATAAAGTCTTTCATTTCCCTAGTCTATAGCACATTGTTGTATATTCTTACAGAATTTCTTCCATGTGGTGGGGCTTTTCTTCTGTTTTTTACTTTGAGTTTTTTTTATTTTTTCAAATCAATATGAGGATAGAAGTTTTAGGTTACATTGTTCTCATTTCCAGGTTAAAGTTCCATTTGTAGAAGAGCCCCTCACCCAGGGGGCATGTTATACACCCTCACATTGTGCACGTTAGGTGAGGTCCTGCCTCATGCCCTCCCTCCTCCCCCTGTCCCACTTCCCTCTCCCCCTGAACTGGGTTATATTAGTGTTGTGTTGTTCTTTTGAGCATGTAATTGTTTATATATTGATTTCATATTAATATGGATTACATTGGATATTCATTTTTCCATTCTTGCAATACTTTGCTAAGAAGAATGTATTTCAACTCCATCCAGGTAAATGCAAAAGATGTAAAGTCTCCATCTTTTTAATGGCTGAATAACATTCCATAGTATACGTATACCACAGTATGTTGATCCATTCATGGGTTGATAGGTGCTTAGGTTGATTCCACAACTTGGCAATTATGAATTGAGCCACAATAAACATTCTAGTGCAAATGTCTCTGTGGTAAAATGATTTTTGTTCTTCTGGGTAGATACCTAGTAATGGATTGCAGGATCAGATGGAAAGTCTACTTTTAGATCTTTGAGGATTCTCTATACTTCTCTGCAAAAAGGCTGTATTAGTTTGCAATCCCAACAGCAATGTCGAAGTATTCCCTTTCTCCACATCCATGCCAGTATCTGGTGTTTGGGGACTTTGTGATGTGGGCTAATCTTGCTGGGGTTAGGTGATATCTTAGAGTAGTTGTGATTCGCATTTCTCTGTTTTTCTTTGTTTTTAAATGGGATTATTCTCTGCACTTGCTCTTGTCAAAAGGCTGAGAAGCAATTAAATGAGGTTATACTCTGTATTTTCTGCAATTGACTATTTTTTTCTGTAATAAACTATTGACTATTTTTAAAACTGAATCGTGTTTTATTGACACTGTACCAGAAACTGTACCAACCTCTCTTTATAATGGCTATACAATATTCCACTGTATGGCTGTGATATTATTACTTACCCCAATTATTTTATTGAAGAACATTTGAATTCTTTTCAGATTTTTACTTTTACAAAAAAATCCCATAATGAACTTCTTTTGACAACTTGGATAGATTTTCTGTAGAACACATTTCTAAAGTAGAGTCACCAAGACAAAGGCCTGTGAGGTCAGACAATTAAGTTTGCCTACTTCATTGTCAGACCTCTTACCATGACAGCTCTCATGGCCATTCCAGAACAAGAGTTCCAAAGTTGTTCAGATGGTAGACCAAACCATATGTTATTGGTGCATAGCTTTCCTAGGGGAGTACTTTGAAGGTGGCTATAGTGATATTCAGCAATGATGTATGTAATACTTTTTTTTTTTTTTTTTCAGTTTTTGGCCAAGGCCAGGTTTGAACCCACCACCTCGGGTATATGGGGCCAGCACCCCCACTCCTTGAGTCACAGGCAGCACCCTGTATGTAGCACTTTTTCTAGGAGGAGTTCAAAACTTAATTGTTCAACCTCCATATGTGTATTGTGATAAGCGATACCCAGTTGCCTTCTGAAAAGGTTGAGTAAATCTACATTACTGTGTGGGTTATTGTGATAAGTGATACCCAATTGTCTTCTGGAAGGTTGAGTAAATCTCCATTACTTCCAGCAGTATTTGAGAGGACATACGTAGTAACAGCACTAGATACTTTTTATGTTCTCAGTTTTCCAATCTGATTTACAAATGATGCCTCATTTTACTTTGCATGCTTTTCAATATACTTATTTGATTAATCTCCCACATTTTTGTTAGTCTTTTTTATTTCTGTGTATATTAACTGCCTGTGTCCTTTGCAGTTTTTCTGTTTGGTGGTTCACGTTTCTTATTGATTTATATACCTTTTCGTATATTGTATCTTTTAATTTTTGCAATCGCTATATATGTTGAAGATGCTGTTTCTTTTCTTTTTTGGTGGTGGTGGGGATCTCATTATGTTCCCCAACCTGGTCGTGGATTCCTGGCCTCAAACAGTCCTCCCAAAGTTTTGGGATTATAGGCATGAGCCACACTGAGCCTGGCTGCAGATGCTATTTCTAGTTTGTTTTTTAAACTTACTTTTTATGTTATGACTTTAATGCATCTTTTGAGAAAAATTGTCAGAAAGCTGACTTCTAAAAAAAACGTTGGGCTCAAAGATTTAACAGTTAACTTCTTTTACACTTCCAAGAAATAGATTACACTATTACTAAACACACAAAAAAGATTGTTTTCAATTCTTTTTTTATAAAGGATATATAACTAATTCAATCCAATTAAAAATAATTCACTCAAAATAGCTTTATAAATCAGTCTTGGTTATGAACATATATAAAAATTCTAAATTCTTAATGAAGTATTAGCAAATTTAATAATATCAAGAAATTCAATGAATAATATGCTATGATAAGATGGGATTCATATCAACTATGGAAAAATGGTTCAATATTAGTGAAAAAATTTCATAAACAGGTCACAGAATTTTTTTAAAAGGTAGTTATCATTATAATGATAATGCCAGATGCCAGAAAGACATATTTTACAAAAATTAAGATCTATTTCTGATGTTTATAACCTTAGTAGACTTTGATTAGATGAGTAGTTCCTTAATTTCATAAACATTTATGTGAAGGCCAAATAAATCATATGGTTTAATGGAGAAACATCACTAATAAAGACATAGTATTTACTTTCTACCTGGTATTCTTTTTTTTTTTTTCATGCAGAGAATACAGCTTTATTAAAAAAAGAACATGTGAGGCAACTAAACTCTTAAAAGAGTTCTGAAATTTAGTTGTAAACTAACCTCAGCTTTATTTATATTCTCGTCACTTTTCTTTTTGTTCTTCGTAAACTATTTTACATGCCTGGATAAACAGTCTTACAAAATAAGCATTTTTAATCAATTATTTGAGAATGCCTTTTTGTATACTATGTCTTGCCCTTTCCTCACATTTCTATGCAGACAGAATGACTAGCAACATGCTCTGTACTTTTTTTCTTTCTTTTTTTTTTTTTTGCCAGGGCAAAGTGAATGAATGTATCAATGAATGGACACAGTCCATTCATGGAATTGAGGCCTAGGAAATTCACATGAAATTGACTTAGGCATAGGATAGGGTTCCACATTTAGTCCTAAGTGTAAAGTGAAGGAGACACCAAAGCACAGGTCTTCCTTGGCAACTGTCCGGCCTTTTTGGCTACTGGAGCCTCCGGTGGGAGTTGGAAGTCCTCGTCCTTGCCTGTCATCCAGCCTGCTGCTTCTTCAGCTGGCTGCCCCAGCACCGACACCGCCAAGGAGGAGGCGGCAGGTCCGCCAGCTCCTCTGAGCTGGCTAGGGCGCCAAATGTCCTGCATCAATTCTCCCTCTCCGAAAAGAAACTGTAACTGCTGTTAGGGAAAAAGAGCGAAGACGAAGACTCGTGTAACTCCTTCCTGCTGAATCAGCAATGATAGAAGGGGGCAATTAGGGTTTCTCCGGAGGGAGAGTGATACAGGGGTTCATGGACTGGAACCATCTTTATTGCGTGTGGCTTGATGACATTTCATGCCCAGTTGCAAGGAAGCTGTACCTGGTATTCTTATTGCTGAACAATTTTATATTATTACATATTACGATAATATCACAAATAGGTACCACAAATGTAGGAACCATTTTAATGTCCATATAAAGTTGTAGAAACTGAGGCAGTGAGAGTTTAAGAAACTTTGTCTAAGTTTTCACAGCCAGTAAATGTTGAAGGCTAGATTTGAATCTAGGCAGACTGACTCTATTCAAATCGAGAAGTTGGCAGACCTTTAAAGTTTTAATAGAAGATGCAGTGCTCATTTGTTTGTGTATCATCTATGACTATGTTCATGTTACCACAGCAGACTTGAAATGGTTATGACAAATCTCTTTGTGTGCTACAAAATCTAACATATTTACTCTCTTGCCCTTTACCGAAAAAATTTTCTGATCCCAATTTAAATTTGATTTAAACCATTGAACTATGTTGCCTCTAATTAAACTATTATGTCTTTTTTTATTAGAAAAAGGGAAAATTTTAGAATTTTTTACATTTTGTGAATATATGCTAGTTAAACCCAAGATAATCAACTCAGAACCTGTTAGAAATAATAATCATTAAGTGAGGTGGCTTTTTGAATACTCACATGCAAACTTCAGTTGGGTTCCAATTTACAAATAATGACTAGCTTAAGAATACAATGAGATTATAAATTCCATTTTCAAGAGGAAAAAACAGATGTGTAGAAGTAAGTGTACAAGAAATTTGAAAGACCTAAATTAGGAAAAATTTTAAATTGCCCTTAGTGAAATAGACATATCATGTTGGCTATGATGACTTAGTATTAAAAACAACTTTTTAAAAAATCTAAATTGATTTATGAAATCAAAAATCATATTCAGAGTGCCAAAGAAATTACTTAACTTGGTGAAATGATGCTAAAAATTCTGAAAGAAAAACATAGACACCCAAAGACCAGGAATTTTAGTAAAGTTCTATTTGACACAAAAGAAGGAATTATCACTGGAATGGAAAAGGAGTAATTCAACAAAAAAGTAAACAAGGAACCCTGGTAATACCTAAAAGTTACATTACTGATAGTCCAGGTCAGGGCTGCTGATTTGAGTTTTTTGTGCTTAGGGGCCTTTACAATAGGCCAGAAGGAGATACATAACCATAAACCACCAAAATTTGGAGAATGTAAGCATCATGAAACAGATACAAAATAAATTCAACAGAAGAGTGACTTAAGATAAAGTGGTATTGTTAAAAATGACCATGAAACCTACAGAGGAGGAAAAAGGAGAAGACTTTATTTTCAAAGAAGCACTGTGAGGATGGGGGATCAGAGCCTCCAGGAGAACCATAAGCAGATTACAGCATTGGGTTTGTTTTACTTGCATATTCATCAGGTTTGGGGAATACCTACGAATATTTATGGAAAAGCCTAGCACACGCACAGTGAGTTAACATAATCCCCAGGTTGGGATGGGATGTTAACATTTAAGCAAGATAGGGTTTAGCTCTTTATGTCCAAAAGTGAATTTTTTTAAATTTCAGAATATTAACGGGGGCACAAATCTTTTGGTTACATGAATTGCTTTTATACAGTTTGAGTCAAGGTTATAAGTGTGACTCTCACCCAGATGATGTACATTATACCCGTTTGGTGTGGAAAATATTTTGTGCCCGGTCTCTGGAAGCCAGCTTAGGCTGGCTTACGGTTTATAACTTCTAATCAAAAAATAATATTTATAAGGCCATCTCCCATCCAATTAGTACTCAAGACTGGGGTATCCCAGTCAACTGGCTTCAAAGCAATACACTTAGTTGGGCAGTGCTCTAAAAAACTTTCTAGAGCAAGTTTCTGCCTAATTGCAGGCAGAAAACTTAATGTTAACAGGCCTCATGGTAGTTACGATGTAGCAACTGACCAAGCCCTTTGCCCTGATATGGTAGCTTAAATGGGAGATAGACTGTATTTGAAGCAACAGTAACCCAGAATGATCCCAAACTGGAGACACAGTTCTTTAAGATTGAAAGATCCATTGGATCCATTGTAAGATTTATACACAAATAAATAAAGATACATAATGTATATATGTTAAAAATTAAAATACATAGACACATCACAATGAACCTTACAGTATCAAGAATAAAGACAAAAATCCTAAAATTTACATAAGATATAATTTAGATACAAAGAAATGACTGGTATTCAGTCTGACAAGATAACTACATATGGAAGAAGACAAATGGTCTGAGAAATAAACATTGAACCAGTAATTTTACATTTAGCTATTCTACCTCTGAAGAATCAGGGCAAAATAGAAACATTTTCAGATAGATGGTAACTTAAAAATTATACTCAGCAGGATCATAACTGGCATTTTGAGTGAAGTTGTTCTGTATATTGCAGAAATTAGCACCAGAAAGTTTATTGAATTGAAACTCAATTCATAATTGCCAAGTCGATGACAAGGAGACAAGGAAGCATGATAGAATAATGGAATAGAAAGCACAAAATACAATGCCACAAAGATGTCCAGCTATAGTAAGAAAGAAAAGAAATATAATTGGTAAGGTTTAATTATAGTTGTAACCCTGATATTGGCTAAGACCCAATCCAGTGAAACCACACCTAAATAAAGCAATACATAAGGGTCAAAAGTAAATAGATGGCCCCCCAAAATGTCATTTTAACATCCATACCTAGTAGGTGCCTCTGGGGTAGTAAATAAAATTTAAGGCAAAATTATTCAAGGCAGCCCAGAGGAAGTGCTTTTGATAGGAAGCAACAATTAACAGGATAGTTTGAAAATATTTGGTTTTAAAATTCATTAAAAACTGGTAGAACTATAAAAAAGTAATAGAAAATCCATAACCATATTTGAAGACTTTATTATAAGGCCAGGAGTTCAAGACCAGCCTGAGCAACATAGTGAGATCCTGTCTCTTTAAAAAAGAGAAAAATTAGCCAGGTATGGTGACCCACATCTGTAGTTCTAGCTATTTGAGAGGTAGAGGCAAGAGGAGTTGCCTAGGAGTTGGGTCTAGGAGTTTGAAGCTACAATGAACTGTGATCACACCACTGTATTCCAACCTGTGTGACAGACAAGATCCTATCTAAAAGAATAGTAAAGAAAAAGAAATAGATGTTGGATTTTATAAAATATTTGTTTTGCATTTATTAAGATAATTATATTTTTTCTTTTTTAGTTTAATATGATGTGTTACATTGATTGAGTTTTCAAATATCAAACTGGCCTTGCATTTCCAGGATAGCTGCACTTAGTCATATGTTAATCTCTTTATGTGATTAGATTCTATTTGCCAAAATTTGTTCAGAACCTTTGAATCTCATTAATGGATTTTATTGGTCTATAGGTTTCTTTCCTTGTAAGGTATCTCTGGTTTTACTAAAAGAGTAATTTTTGTTTCACAAAATGAATTGAGAGGCATTCTCTTCTTTTCAATTTGCTGGGAAGACTTTGTGTAAAATTGTTATTGATATAGAAAAAAATTATTATTTTTTAAAATCTAGGGATGTTTGCTTATTTCTTCTTGAGTGAACCTTGGTAGTTTGTGTCTTTTGAAAAATTTGTCCATTTCATCTAAATTGTCTAATTTCTTAGCATAAATTTGTTTATAATATTTTCTTATACTTTTAAAACCTAGAAAATCTGTATTGATTTTACCTGTCTTGTTCCCAGCACTGGTGATTTGTATTTCCTCTCATTTTTTCCTGATCAGTCTGGCTAGAGGTTTGTCAATTTTACTGACTTTCTTCTCTTAGTAAGGCTCTGAACAATGTGAGGGAGTTAGCAATATGAAAGTCTGGGGAAAGGTGGAGGGAGTAGCAAAAGGAAGAAAAAAGTCTTAAGGTGCCAAGAGTAGAAGCATGGAGAACAGTTACAAGGATCTTATAATAACACAAATCCAAGAAGGGTGAGATGGGTTTGTACTACTCCAGTGACTAACAAGGTAATGAGTAGTGGGCAAATACAGAACCTATTATGAAGGGAGAGCCAGTAGGCCCTGCTGATGACTTGTCCAGGAGCGATAGAGAGGAGTCACGAATGATGCCTCTTATTGAGAGGAATGATTGAAAGGAGCAGATTTGATTTACAATGAGGGGAAGGAGGTGACAAAGAGACATCAAGTGATTTGATTTGATGTAGGAAAGTATTTGGTTAGTCGATTCAAATAATTTTTTTATATTGTATTTGTTTTTGTTTTTAGACAGGGTCTCCCCCTGTTGGCCTGGCTTAATTACACAGGTGTTATCCTAGCTCATTGCAGCCTCTAAATCCCAGGCTCAAGTGACCTCTGCCTTAGTAGCTGGGACTATAGGTCTGCACCACTGCGTTTGGCTCATTTTTCTATTTTTAGGTTCTTGCTCTTGCTTATGCTGGTCTCAAATTCCTGAGCTCAAGCTATCCTCCTGCCTTGGCCTCCCAGTGCTAGGAGGGAGGTGTGACTTGCTACACCTGGCGCTTGTTCTATACATTTTTTGATGTTTGCTTAAGTTATCAAGGAAATTCAGTCTTTGCCTGGTAAAGATTGCCTACCTAATGAAGCCACTAAGTGAGAGATATTCAAGGTAGAAGAGCTTCGCAACTATATTAGCATGTAATTACAAATAAAACATTCAAAATTATGCTAGGAAAGAGAAGAAACAGATAAACGTATGGATTATGTTAATAAAAACATTGGTGTGAAGTGATCACATTCAGGACATACCTTATGCTAACCCACTTTACAGAGAAATCATCTGTTAGGCAGGTCATGTAGGTACTGTGTGTAATATGAATAACCAACTTAAACTTTAGTGAGATCAAATTATTTAATTTGTTTTTATTTCTAAAGTTCTTTATGCATAAATCAGATATTGAGGGCCACTCAAGAAAATTGGGCTCAGAATCTCAAATGTCCTTTAGAACACCCCATGTTTTATGTTCTGCCCAAATAAAACTGATAGAATCTGGTGTCCTTTAGAGTAAACAGAGTCAGAAGCTGACTAACCTCCAAAAGGAGACAGATCAAATCTCTAATTTTGGACGATGATAAACTAGAGAGAAGCTACTATGCTCTCCCAGAAGATACTCTTGGAGAATATTAAGCTGATTAAAATATGGGCTAATCTTTTTCTTAATTAAAACATACCTCAAAATATTTTAGTCTTAGATAAAAGCAGAATTATAATAGAAAACATTAAGAAATAAGAGAACGTTTTTAAATTAATATTTTTATTTTAGTAAAGTGCAAAATAAAATGTATTGAGCATTTCATACGAGCAGATCTTGCGAGGTCAGGGGTCTTATTTATGTCATTCCTCACTGTATTCCCAGCACAAGCGTAGTGTGGGTACTCTGTTAATTTTCTAGATGAATATATACATTACGTGTAGCTTATTTTGTGATTTTGAAGATGCATTTCTTCACTAGAGGGTGCTATGTAAGCATTCAGTACTCTGAAAGTGTTAGCCTCTTTCACATTTACTTATTGACAGCGAGATTGGATTTTTAAATCACTTGCTTTATTAAAAGCTTTCTTTTCTTTTTTGTTTTCAAAGCATTACTTAATGGTATTGTTTGTAGTTATATTGATGAAATTGGGTAGTTGTTAATGGCAGCACTAACACAGATGTTTCTTTTCCTTCTCCTCCTCAGGAGACTTATGACTCCAATCATGTATGCTGCTCGGGCTGGTCACCCGCAGGTCGTTGCTCTCCTCGTTGCTCATGGAGCAGAAGTTAATACCCAGGATGAGAATGGCTACACTGTGAGAAACACTTACATAATGCTCCTTTTTATTTCTATGACATTGTTACTCGTTATTATCAGTAATAAGTACAGAAGGACTGGTGCTTAATTGCTGTGTGGTAGAAAAAAGAAAGCAATAGCTGAAATAGAAATAAAGGAATAAAAATTGACTGTCTTAGTCCTTACATAAGAAATACAACAAAACCTGGGCTCTAAAATACACGCAAGAGTTCTTTTTTGAATTGAAAACACTGCAGTGATTGGCAGATAAATCATTTTCTACCATAACATCAGGTAAGTATGTAAAACGTTATTAGGATTTATAAGATCAGTGAGCCCTGCAGTCTGCTTTGCAAATACAACTTTGGAAATATGTTTACATAATGAAATGAAGAGATTGCATCATTCCATTAATTAACCATGTTCTCTTTTTTTTATTGTACCATAAATACAAAGTGGAAAAACTTTTGTATCTGTCTCACATATACTCCTTTTCTTTAAACAATCGTCTTTTTTCCCCGACTTACAGGCTTTAACATGGGCAGCACGTCAGGGTCATAAAAATGTAGTTTTGAAGTTGCTTGAACTTGGAGCTAATAAAATGCTACAAACCAAAGATGGAAAGATACCAAGTGAAATTGCAAAAAGAAATAAACATCTTGAGGTATCCTTCTATATACTGAACTAATTTTTCTGTAACATGTGACATTATAATTTGTAGAACTTCTGCATTTTTTTTTAGAATTTACAAGTATAATTATAATAATGTATCTGGCTGTTATTGAATGTCTACATGCATATTTTTCTTCCAGCCAGGTAATAAAAACTTTATTTTGCTAGAGTATTCATCTTCTATTAAAACAAGAGGCACTTTATAATGTAGTAATTTAAAAGCTATATAAAAGGTTAATAAAATTTTATTCTAGTCCTAGGAATAAAATTATAATGGATAAACATTTCAAACTGGTCCAGAATTTTAAAAATTAGTTAGCATATTGAGAAAGCTTTATATATATAATGTCAAAATTTGAACATGTATTTAAAACATTGTTTTGTGATTTTAATTTATAGATAGTAGATAACCTTAAATCAGCAATATTTACTCCTAGATGTGTGACATGGTAGTTATATGAGAAAGTGGTGATATACTTGGGAATATGATCTGCTGTCATTTAAATGTCAAACTCAGTAATAAATATTATCATACTCTAAATAACTTTTATTGATACAAACTTTTGGACTGAATGTTAAAGTTTTAGCCATAAGTCTGTAATTTCTCAGCAGGGAAGCAATTGTACATGCAGTACAGTTGTAAACCTAGGTTATTTAGTTCAAGAGTTTGTAACATCAAGATTCTGAATTTTAAAGCAAGTGAAATTCCAAAGGTTCCATCATATAATCATCACTTTACTGCATAAAAAGTAATTTCCACTGATTTTTAGAGCAATATGATAAGATGGCTGTCATTTTGCAAATATTATTTTAATATTTCCAAAATTATCCTAGAGTGAATGTTAATCATTATAATAACTTATAAACCTTCAAAAACATTACTATTGTTTCCTAAGCTTTGAAAATTTGAAATAATTATAGCATTATTAAATTTAGAATAGATTATTCCAAATTTGATATGAGAAATTTAGATCAAAGGGATTTTGATCATAAATCATTTCTTCTTGTATATTAGCTGATTACATGTGATTAATGTGACTTTCTAAGATGTTAGATTTTTAAAATAAGGAATTTCCAAACTCTGAGATGTGCAGTTGGAATTTGTGTACGTGTAGTCATGCTTATTACTTCTGTCCCACATAGCAATGTGTTTAAAGTACCTTAGTACTTAATCTGAGACATTTATCAAAATGGAATTTTTAGTTTTGTCTTAAATCTTACCAAGATATTATTGATTACTATCTTCCTTTAATTTTGACAATTTTTAATTAGATATATTTCCTTTTGCTTTTTGGTTATTTTTTTTCAGGGCAAGGAAGCATTTACTTATTACTCCAGTTATCCTAATTTGACCATATCACATGTATCCCAAAATTATGTACAACTATGATATATTGATTTTTTAAAAAGTTTTCAGGGTCAGAAGTCACAAAAATTCTGTTTCTCTTGCCTTGCTAGAATGTCCTTTATAGATATAAAACAGTCGTATGTTCAGTTTCTTTTAAATTTAAGTGATAGTATATAATGTTAACTATATATAAATGGCTTGTTAAATTTTTTCAGATCTTCAATTTCCTTTCTTTGACTTTAAATCCATTGGAAGGAAATCTTCAACAGCTAACTAAAGAAGAGACCATTTGTAAACTACTGACAACAGAGTCTGACAAAGAAAAGGATCACTTGTTTAGGTAATATAACATGTTTTGGTCCAACAGAAAATGTATAAATAAGAAAAATTTATGCATGTTTTTATTACTTGTAGAAAATATGGTGACTTATTTAAAATATGTCATGTTTTAAATTTTTATAAGCATTTTGAATGTCATTTAGAAATGTATGGCTTTTGAGTGTCTGTTTTTCAAAATTTTAGAAAATTTTTATATGTATTAATACTAATAATAATAGCTTTGACTTTAAATGTGAACTTTAAATAAAATATCAAAAATAAAATTTATTTTTAAAAGGTTCTAAGAGTATGTTACCAAACAGTACTATACCTTTTTAATTCTTTTTATCCATTTCTAATTTTCTAAGCTAAAATTAACAATACATATATTTTCCCTGAACAGTATTCAGTACATGCCAAAAACCATTTTATACTTAACATCATTGAAGCTTGTTATTTAATTTTTACTTAACGTGATTAAGGAGATTGCTATGTACAAAGATTTCACTAGGAATACATATTGGCGAATATTTTCACACTTGGGAAAGATGAGCTACATTTTACCATCACCATTTTCTCTATATATTTCTATCAAGAAACCTTACTCATTCATTTGATACAGCATAGATCTAGTGTGAAATTGAAAATGTATTCTACATGGATTCATAGTTTTATTCTCATTCTCTTTCTGAAATATAAATATATATTCATTGTGTATTTATAGTCTGTGCTGAAATTAACATTGCTATAAATGTATATAGTTCATATACAGCTTTTGGAGATCTGGAAATATTTTTGCATGGTCTTGGACTTGAACACATGACAGATTTACTAAAGGTATGGATTTATATAACTTACAATGAGTAATGTATAAATGTTTATTTGTTGATTAATATAATATGAAATACTACTTCAGAAGCGTATCTTTGAACAAGTGCCAATTCATTTTTTCTATAATTTGTAATATATTTCATTTTAAACTTGTAATATGTCTTTTTAAAAATTATTATTCTAGAAATTTATATAAATTAGAATCTGACTGTATTAAACAGCTTTTACCCACTGCCTAATACCTCCATACATGTAAGCTGTTAGTGTTTGTAGTTGTTGATCTTCCTGCTAGAATATAGAAGAAGCATTATTCTAATTGTGCATACCAGGTATCAGATTCTTGCTGTATTATTTATTTACTGAAATTTGTTAGCTAAATATATTTTTTTAATAAGGATAATAATACCTAGTGTAGGGTTGTCATGAAGGTTAAGTTAAATGAGATTATATGCCAAGCACTAAGTTCTTTAAACCATACATTATGGAGTTTGAGTAGATGACAATTACTATGAGCTAGGTGGGGATACTGAAGTGGTAAAACATTATTTAAGATAGACATCTCTTAGGAGTATGCACATTCTGTTCAAACATAATGGAACCTTTGTAAATTGACCACCCAACGGAGTGTAACAAACTGGTCAGCATACAAAGGTGGTCAACCTAAGGAACTAGGCCTACTGTGCTGATACATATATGTGGTGTATGTCTGGTCTATGGAAATAGGTCAACGTAAAGAGGTGATCCATGTAGAGAGGTGGTCGACTATGGAAGTTCTACTATATTTCAGAGTTGGATTTCAATGTACAATCCAGAAATTTCTATTAGGAAATGTTATTTTTACTCAGAATTTTTCCTAATGGAAATTTCAGGATGTTTTAATGTTGTAGTCAGAAATATAAATATTCATAGAATATGTCTGTCAGATTTTGTAGAATGCTTTCCTTCTATGTGTGTAAATGTGAATTATAATCATTTTATTTGAGTCTAGAAACGAGCTGTTTATACTTTTTTATGTGAGCATAGGGCTATGTGATACTCCTGTCTCCTCGTTTCTGTAAATCTATATATAAATATGCATCCCCTTTAGAAAGTCGGAAGGTATCAGGAGTAGAGCACGTATAACTGGCTAACTTGGGTACACTTGTCTACTTCCCCTTTTGCTATTTTATTCATGTAGAAAGGTAAAATTTTTTTCCCTTTTCTATAGGAAAAGGATATAACTTTAAGACACCTTTTGACTATGAGGAAAGACGAATTTACAAAGGTTAGTACCAAGTTCAGAAACTCCAGATAATATTTTTTGATGGTTTTTAAATTGTAAATATTTTTATTTTAAAAATCCTAGGGCTACAGAGTATGATTAATCTTTTGCTAAGTTCTTGATTAGATACGATTGTGGATAGCTCTATCTAAAGTCTGTATCATAGTGTTAAGTTACTTTATAACATTTAAAGACTTAAAGTTGTAGTTTTTTTCTTCAGATTGTCATGATATCTCAACTAAAATTGGTTATACATTTCCAAATGTGAAATAGATTTGTAAGTAGGCTACCTAGATATGAGATATTTTTTAAAAATGCAGGTATCCATAAAGTTCATGCACTTTATGTGTCTTCCAAATACTACTTTTCTCAGAACCAACAAGACCTATTATTTTACCATCTACTATTAAATAACAGATACCTGGGAAATATTAGAGATACTTTGAAAAACAGGATATGTAAAAAGCAGTGATCTTGCTGTATAAACACAAATTTCAGTTGGAAATTCGCTAAAAATCATGTATACATAATACTTAGCTAAATCCAAGATAGAAAATTTAGTTGTAGTACTGAGGGCTAATTTCCACTTATTGCTGATAATATTTTAAATAATACTTCAAAGGAAAAATTGTTTTATTATGTTTTTGAAAGACTATATTTTTATATCTAGTCATTTTTTCAGAGTCTATATCAATTGTTGTATCCTACAAAAAAGAGAATTGACTATAGTCACCATGTATCTGAATATTTGAATGCTGTAACTAACCTTGTCAATCACAGTTATTTTTTAGTATACATGTTCCACATACATCTATTTTTTTCAAGATGTGAATTCATCAAGTAGCAAAAATTCTTTAGTAATTTTGAAAATTAAAGTATTTAAGAATGACTACCTTATTGTGCTTTAAAATTATTTCTCCTTAGAATGGAATTAATGATAAAGATCAGCAGAAAATTTTGTCTGCTCTTAAAGAACTAGAGGTAGAAGAAATAAAATTTGGAGAATTACCTGAAGTGGCAAAGTTGGAAATCAGGTAAAACTACTTGCTAGTTTACATTAATAAGTGTTCGCAACCAAATATTCTTTTTAAGTATAGTTTGATTATGTCTGAGTCATTCTAGTTGATACCATCATTATTTTCAAGAAATGGATTTTGTAATATACTGAGTTCCAAAATGAGATGCACTTTATAAAGTCAATATTTATGAAGTCATTGACCAAACCAAGGAGCAAAACAATGCATATTGTTAACTCACATAGAAATATTTTTATTTTATTTTTTCATTGCATCTTGTCAGATTAAGCTATGTTAGAGAGCTCATGCTTTTCATAGTATACCTTTTACTCTCTAAATCTATGGTCCCTAACCCCTAGGCTGTGGACTGGTACTGAATTATCTTCTGTGAAACCAGTCCCTGATGCCTAAAAGGTTGGAGACCTAAATCATTTATACCATAGTTTGTTTAACCATTTACCTATTGAAGAACATGTGAGTAGATTTTAGTTTTTGGCTATTCCAAATAAAGTTGCTATGAACATTCATTTATAAGATTCTGTTAGAAAATAAGTTTTCGTTTCTCTGGCATAAATGCCCATAAGGACAGTTGCAAGGTTGTAAGGTAGTTGTATAGTCAGTATTTTTTAAAAGTGCCCAACCGTTTTCCAGAATGGCAGTACCATTTTATATTCTCATCAGCAAAATCTCTGAGTGATCGCTTTCTCTCTGCCCTCACCAGTATTTGTGTGAGCACTATTTAAGCCATTTGGAGAGGTATGTCATGATAGCTTCTTGTGATTTTATTTGTGTTTACCTAATGACTAATGATGTCATACAGCTTTTTGTGTGTTATTCACTATCTTTTTATCCTTTTTGTTGAAATGTCTAACAATGTCTTTTGCCCATTTTCTATTGGATTAATTTGGGAGTTGTCTACATTCAAGTCTTTTGTTGGATATGTGATTTGCAAATAGTTTTTTCCTGGTCTGTAGTTTTACTTTTCATATTCTTAGAGGGATCCTTCACAAAGCAAAATTTTTTATTTTGATGAGATGTAATTTATCCAATTTTCTTTTTATGGGTCACACTTTTGGTATACTTTTGATACCAAGTTTAAGAATAAGTTTAAGAAATGATGTTGTAAGGATTTTCTTCTATGATATTTTCCTAGAAGTTTTATAGTTTAACATTTAAGTCCATGGTACATTTTGAGTTTATTTTTATAAAAGTATGAGATTAAGGTTGAAGGCTTTGTTGTTTTTTTTCTTTTTGGCTTATAGATGTCTAATTGTTCCAGGACTCTTCTAAAAAGTCTGTCCTTCCTCCACTGAATTGCTTTTGATTATTTGTCAAAAATTAATGGGACATATTTATGCAAATATATTCTGGACTCTATTCTGGGTCTTTATGTGTCTCTCTCTGCAAATACCACATTGTCTTAATCACTCAGACTATATGTAGGACTTAATATCAGAGTGAGTGATTCCTCCTCTTTTATTCTTTTAACTATTTCCTTGGCTATTGTAGAGTCTTTTTCTTTTCATATATATTTTAGATAAAGCTTTTCTATGTCTACCAAAAAGCTTTCTGAGATTTTGGTAGTAACTACTTTAATCATCCTTCTTAATGCAGTCAGAATTAACATTTTAACTATGTTAATTATACTAATCCATGAACTCAGATATTTCTAAAAGTTTTAAATTTTCTTTGTTTTATTTCATCAGTGTTTTGTAATTTACATTACTCAGATCCTGCCCATGTTTTGTTAAATTTTTACGTAAGTATTTTGTTTTCTTTGGAGCAATTATCAAGGGTATTGATTCTTTATTTCTGTTTCATGTACAGTTAACTTTTATGTCTCAATCATGTGTACTTCAGCCTCACTAAACCCACTTATTCTATGAGGTTTTTCGTAGATTCTTTGAGATTTTCCACATAAACAATTATGTAGGCTGCAAAAAGAAACAGGTTAATTTCTTGTTTGTAATCTGTATTATTTTATTTTATGTTATTTTAGCCTCATAGCAGTTGGC
This sequence comes from Arctocebus calabarensis, assembly GCA_963573935.1. Classification (NCBI taxonomy): domain Eukaryota; kingdom Metazoa; phylum Chordata; class Mammalia; order Primates; family Lorisidae; genus Arctocebus; species Arctocebus calabarensis. The sequence goes on from CAUYON010117998.1 coordinate 27,450, forward strand.
AGAATCTCCAGTGCTCTGTTGGAAAGGAGTAGTGGATAGTGAACATTCTTGCCTCGTTCCCAACTTTAGAGGGAAACCATATAGTTTTTTACTGTGTTGTTAGCTATAAGATTTTTTATAGATTGTCTTCATAACACTGAGAAAAATCTACTGTATTATTATTTGAGAGTTTTATTATGTATGGTTGTTGAATTTTGTCAAATGCTTTTCTTAAGTTGATTGATACAATCGTATGACTTTATAATTTAGCCCGTTTGATATGGTATCTTATGTTGTTTGATTTTTTAATTATTGGACTAATCCTACATAACTGAGATTAACCGTATATTTGACTTGCCAGTATTTTGCTAAGTATTTTTGCATCTAAGTTCTCAAAAGTTATTATTCACTAGGTTTCTTTTTTAGATTTTTGTGTAGTTTGGGTAGCAGGATAATACTGGCCTCACAAAATGAGTCAGGAAATGTTCCTCTTTTATTTTCTGGAAGAGATTGTATAGAATTGGTGTTAATTATTCTTTAAACAATTTGTGGATTTCTTCGTTGAATTCATCTGAGTATGGAGATTTGAGGGAGCTCTTAAAATACAAGTATAATTTTTTAATGGTTATAGCACTATTCAAGTTCTCTCTTTTATTTTGGCTGAATTTGGGTAATTTGTGGTTTTAAGGACTCATTCATTTTTTTTTTTCCTAAGTTGTCAAATTTGCAAGCATAAGGCTCTTCTCAGTATTTCCTGTTATCTTTTATCTGCTATGGGACCTGTTGTATAATAGTATCCCATTTCATTCCTGATATTGGTGACTTTTTCCTTGTCTATCAGTTCATTTTACTAGAGGTGTCTCAATTATTTTTGAAAGTATCTGCCCTACTTTTTGTTTCAGTAACTTTTCATTATTGTTTTTGTTTTTAATTTCATTGATTTCTGGTGTCACCCTTATTGTTTCCCTCTTTTTGCTTGCTTTGAATTTATTTTGCTTTTTAACTACTTGAGGTAGAAGTATAGATTATTTGCAAGATTTTTTTCCTTATATAAGCAATTAGTCTTTCACATTTATCTTTTAGCACTGCTTTAGCTACATTCCACTATTTTGTGGGAGGGGAGTTAGGGGGAACAGGGTCTCATTTTGTCACCCAAGCTGGAATGCAGTGGTGTTATCACAGCTCACTGATGTTCAACTCCTAGCTCACTAGACAAAAGTGATCCTCCTGCCTCAGCCTCTCGACCTGGGACTACAGGCCTGCACCACCACACCTGCCTCATTTTTCTATTCTTTACAGAGACAGGGTCTCACTGTGTTGCTCAGGCTGGCCTACGAACTCCTGGCCTCAGGTGATCCTCCTGTCTTGGCCTCTGAAAATGCTAGGATTATAGGTGTGATCTATAGTACCTGGCTACATTCCACAAATTCTTATATGTTATGTGGTCATTTTCACTCACCTCAGTGTATACTTTTATTTTCTTTAAGACTTCCTCTTTGAGTTCTGGGTTATCTAAATACAGATATTAGATGGCATTTAATTTCCACATATTTGGAGATTTTCTTACCGGTTTTCGGTTGTTGAATTCAAGTTTGATTCCATTTTGGTCAGGGAAAATACTCTGATTTCAAGGGCTCACTAGCTCCATGTGACTGGTGGCTACATGGAGAATCACGATTGATTTTAAAGATTTTGACAGGTTGAACCAAATTCTCTAAAACTTAATAGGATAAATTCAATAAGAATAAATGGAGAGTGTAAGATTAAGAAAATTACTATAGGATGGATGAGACCTAACTTAATACTCCTCAAGAATCACTAAGCCTTTTAGTTGATTATGAACTCAGTTTAAGTTTGCAGTAACATGAGACTAGCTATGAAAAGCTAGCACTCTTAGACTGCATAAATAGAAATACAGTGTCCAGAATAAAGTAATAGTTATATTATACATAATACTTATGCTTGGAGTTTTTTCGCTTATAGATGGAATTTAAACAATGGGTAAAAATAGAAAACCTGTAAGACTATTCTGCTTTTTAGAATATATGATTCTCTGTCTAGTAATTTTCAAAAATATTTTTGCATATAGACATCCCCTATAATAAAAACAGCTGTATTTTAGAATCCTAAGTAACTCATAATAATTGTTTTCTTTCCACCAACTAGGTAATTAGGTAATTATGAATTTCCTCGTATAGCAACACCACCTAATAACCAGCCTCTGAAATTTTCTTTATTTTACGGTAGCTTTTAAAGATTTATATACCAAATGTGTTTTCCTTCACCTTCAGCCGTACCTGGTCAGGTTAATTACATCTTACCCTTGTTTGCTTATATAAGTTTCTCTTAACCCATTCTTTCTGTGCATGTGTAGTTTTGGTTTTTTTTCTTCCGAGATATAGTCTCACTCTGTTGCCCAGGCTGGAATACAGTGGCCTCATCACTCAGCTCACTGCATCCTTGAACAACTGGACTCAAGCAATTCTCCTACCTCAGCCTCCTGAGTAGCTGAGACTACAGGTGCACTTTACCACTAATGGTACTCCTAGAGTGCTGGGATTGTAGGCATGAGCCACTATATCTAGCCCTGTTTGTTCTTTTAATGCTTAGGGAACAGGCTTCCCTTCTTCCTTTTGGTTTATATGAGTCAAAAAGTAATCATTGTCATAGGGAAAATATAGGAATAAAGTCTGTGCAGAAGACAAAATTTTTTGCCTCTAGAGCTTTGCAGGTAACATGCAAATTACCTGTAAAAAATCCTCACAAATATTTCCCCACTTCCTAAGATTTCTCTAATCCTACTTTTAATACCTACTATTATTTTTTAATTGTTTTTAGTTGTTTTAAAAGTATGACAGTAACTTTATTTTATCACTGACAATATATTATTAGGATGCGGTTTTTTATTTTAACATATTCCAATTTTATTTCTTCACCAAAAAATAATGTTCTAAGTAAGGATTTTATATCAAAGGTGAAAGTACCATACATGTACATGGAGACTTTGTTTCCATGCAATGGGCTTTTAAAACATATTACAGATTATAACCATGATTTATACTAGTAGTTTCCATACCTGGCTAAGTTATCAGGATGACCTGAGGAGCTTATATGTATTAGCCATGTTATCCATTGCCTGAGATATATTATATAGACAGATTTTATTGACTAAATGGATAAATGAGTTGATGAATTATAATATTTTATAAAATATAATCCTTACAAGTATAATAGTATCCTCACTAGTATAGTCTGTGAAAAAAGTAACATTGTAATTACAATAAGCATTAATTAAACACACAAACAGTAGATTTCACATCTTTAAAAAATTTAGAAAAGTCTTCCAGGGAATAATTTAGATGATCCTGATTTCTTAAAACCTTTATTGCCTAGTTTAAATTACATATTTCCCATAGTAAAATTCCCCATTCCAATTTTTTTATTCATTTTTCTTAATCTATTTCCTTATAACAGGAAAATCTATATTCAAAATAATGCCTTAAAAAAAAAATAATGCCTTATCATTGTTTTACAATAACATTATAGCTCTTAAATATTTAAGTAAGTTGTGAAGGATTTCAGGTGTGAGGACTTAAAATCAGCAAACTTACTTGAATATATTTGTTCTTTTTCTTTACTTTTTTCATTATTGTTTCTGTGAAGGTATATTCTAAGTGCTACATGACTGACTTATAAATTAAATTTTTTAATATAACTTATTTGAATGATGGCAGAGTTGCCTATATGAATTTACTTTGTGAGATTTAATAGAGTTAAAGAATGTCCAGAATCTTGAAGGGTTCACTTATTAAAACTGCTGAATTTTTTAAAAAATAAAACTGGCAGACATATATTCCAAGAATTTGACCTCGTTATTAAATCACAGACTTTGTTTACATGCTGTTATGGAAAAGGTTTTACTTCCCATTTGTTCAAAGTCATTCTTTAAAGAAGAAATTAGTCATTAAGTCATAAGAAAACTAACAGCAGGAAAAGTTGAACTGATTGATTGTAATCTCCTCGTGATGTGACTTTAGCAATTTAGCTACTGATTTATTTGAAGATGCTTTTCTTCTGTGTGTCAGAATTTTCTAAAATAATCTGTTAGAAGAATGCATATGCATACTACATTTACTTTTTTCTGTTTTAGTATGTTTACAGTTTTTAAATGTTAATAACTATTCTGTTACTACTTTGAGATATTTTGAACAGACATAATAAATTTTCATCCATGTCTTGAAATTTTCAACAGTTTCTGTCCAGACCTTTTCTTTGAGCTCTAAGCTATCAGACATCCACTTCAATTTGTCAAAAGCATCTCAGAATTATGTCCCTCAAGAAAACTCCTCTAAAAATAAAAATCTATGTGCAGAGGTTACTAATACAATTATATATATATTTTTTAGAAAGAAAAAACTATTAAAATTGTAATACTTAAGTCACATTTGACTTTTACAATTACAAGAGGTCTCAAACGTGACTTGTATTTATCTTTTGTTATCAGTATATACTGATATATATGAGTATATATATAAGATTATATATTGAATATTGAATATATATTGAGTATTATGATGTTAATACAGTATATATTGAGTATTACAATGTTAATACAGTTTTTTCCTTTCTTAAAATGTGCATACATTTTTTGGCACCCGCTAAATAATAAAATTTTAGATGTGTAAAATATATTGTTCACATTCATTATTTATAAACATTCTAAAATTGTAAACCCAAATAACATCAAGGAAATGGTTGCATTACATTGGTTCAATATAATTATTGTTCCCATCATTAAAATTATTTTGAAACTTAATGTTATAAAACAAACTCAAGCTAAGGATGAAAGGCACTATATGAAATAGTGTGTGAAATATAATGTCAGTTATATATATTCATAGGAAAACTACTAGAAGAAAATGTATATCATAAGAAAATATTCTGGCAGAAAATAGTATTAGTCATTATCTTTGTGTGGTGAGATTGTTATATGCATAATACCTTTATTTAAAGCATTAAAATAAATTTTTTCATAATACATCAATTTTTATACTACATTATCCTGTAGTAACAAATAATTTCTTTTAATCACTTATAACAACCAAATTTATTTCTTAATCACTTGTGTAATGAATCAGCTACAGTGACTGGTCCTCCTTGTTACTCTGATGGTAGGCTGGAGAAATAGTCCCAATTGGAACACATGTTCTCATGATAAAGGGAAAAGAGAGATGGCAGAATCAGTCAATGGAGGAGTCTTTAACCTCCTGTTTAAAAGTTACACAGTCATTTCCTGTCATATTTTATTTGCCAAAGCAAGTCATCATGTCATTGGGGCATGAAGTATAATCCTCTGAAAGGAAGGGGTGTAGTAGTAATTAGCTCAGTAGGAAACACATGATAATTTGATTAAATAATTCAGTCTACCATACCTATGTCATATCTGCTTGTTTTGAGTGGTTTAAGTAAGCACAAAGTTATCAGGGCTGCCATATAAAGTTGTATAGGTTTACTGTATGGCTCTGGTAGGGAGGCACCATTCACAGTATGTGATATGAACTGTTCACCGTAGAGTTGTATTTTGTACAACTTGCCTATCCATATTCAGTGGCGCTGAAAATTATATTACACATGAAAGAAATATATTTTCCCTTCATTTATTAAGCCCTTCACTTATTAAGAATATAAATTTGCTAGTAATATAATTTGTTTATTTGAGCTGATAAGTTTATATTTTACTTAAATATTTGTGAATTACCTGTCTAGAGTTACACACTTGCAGTCAATTAATATTTTGAATGATAATTTCAGTGGATCTTAAATTCTTTGACCTTGTTAAATTAAAAATACATATATGTGGCATTAATGAATTACTCATTGAGTAGTTATTCTTTTTACTAATATTAAGTTAAATATGAATATTTAAAGAGCACTAACATCTAAGTTATAAGGGTAGCTTACATAAATTGTACGTGGAAACAAAAATTAAAACAAGTAATCATTGCTGTTCTCTTTCGCAAAAATATGCCTTTGTACTCTTAATTTCTGTTCTTTCTTGAGAAAGACCAGAAAGAAAATAGAATGGGCTGGCTGTAATCTCAGCTTCTTAGGAGGCTGAGGCAAGAACATTGCTTAAGACCAAGAATTTGAGGTTGCTGTGAGCTGTGAAGCCATGGCACTCTACCCAAGGTGACAGAGTTAGACTTTGTCTCAAAAAAAAAAAAAAACTAAAGAAGAATTATATATATATATTAAATGCTTTTATAAATACCATTTTTATTACTAAATAGAACAAGAACTTAACTAAATTTTTTAATTTGCAGTTTCATTTTGAAAGCAGCTATATAACATCAGGTACTTTTTGTTTTTGTGACTTGGTTATAGTATATTATGTTTATAAGGTTTATATTTTATAAAACTCTTTAAAAACTTAATTTTTCAACCTAATGCCTAAGACAAAAGATTTGTCCGAAGTGAGAATACTGTATATGTCCTAGTAATGTGTCTTAGAAAAAAGTTTGCTGTTAAATTTCACTGGAAGCTGACCTTGCTTGATTTTTATAACCTTTCCTTCTAGAAATAGTATGAAAGAAACTTTTTATAGTATGTAGTCAAAACTTCTACATACAAGAATTTCTATTTGGACTTAGAAGTACCTTTTGATCCCTCCTACTACAGGAGTGGTTTTCATTGCATTTTATTTTAGTAGATACTGTTAAACGACTCTCCAGTAAGGTCAATTCTTAATATTAATAATCTACTTCATTTTTGTCTATTTGCTAAAATGTAGTATCTTCTGGTTATTGTATTCAGGTATTTATTATCCATTCAAATTTTATTTTTTCTTTTTCTCTGAATTGCCTGTTCATATCCTTGGCCAGCTTTTCTATTAGGTTTTGTTAAGTTTCTTTGTAGCTTCTGCTGTAAAATGGCTTCTTTTCACTGAAACTAGTCTAGACACCAGTGTTTCCTCATAAGATCAGTGTAATTATTTAATGTGTTTGATCTTTTCCTTCTTGAATCCATTCCCTCATTGCCATTCATAACAACCCTTAACTCCTGATTTTATTCTACTTTTCAGGCTACTTTTCCTCTAATGGCTTTTTGTCCTACCCCTGTTCACTTTCCCCTCTTCACAACGTGTCCTGTGGTCTTCATGACCATAGTTTTGTTCTCTGTTGCCGGCAAAATAAATAGACTTTTCTAATGGTACACTGTGGTTTGTGCTTGTGTTCACAATTGAAGGAGACTCAATTTTGACTAGAGGATAGTGAAGATAAAAATGTATTTTTTTTCCCAGTGGAGGTTCATTGACTCTCTGAATGATTCTGGCCTCATTAGTCTTTAAAGCCCAGGAAAAATACCCTTGCAAGATCTACATTTTCTGCTGTTTACTGATTGTTGACACTGCTTGTCTGATCATCATTTTGGTCATCGTAATTAAGTTTGCTTGAACGCCAGCCGTATGCTAGACCCAGGGCCCAGTACTTCATGTTCTTTATCTCCGTCAGTCCTCCTGATAGTCCTCTTGTCTCCATTTTAGAGATATGGAAACATATGGACTCAAGGTTAAGCTTGTCCAAGATCACAAAGCGAGTAAGTGTGGAATCTGATTCCATGTATAGATTGGCTTTTTGCTAAAGAATCTGTACTTTCATGCCATTATACTTTCTCTTCATCCCACCACCTTCCATTGAAACCAAAAAATTCTGAGGATCATTCTTTTCTTTCATATGCAGTCCATCACCGTGTTTTTAATTTACTCACCTAAAGGGTTTCTTAAACTACCACTCGCATCCTTCCCCTAGTGAGACTCTTAACTGCCAGATCCTTAGTTTAAATAAGCTTTTCTTTATCATCTCATGGATCGATTTTTCTATTAGTCTCCTAATTATTCTCTCTACTTCCATTTTTTAGTTCCATTAATGCACCCCACTCCTTAAATAAATGTTATCATTTCTACATCTGATTTTCTACTTTTTTGTTCAAAATCTTTTGGTAACTATGATATCAAAAAGATAAAATCCAGTTCATTAGCATCCCATAAAAATCCCTCTAATAAAGGTTGCATTCAACCTTTTCTCTCACCACTCTTTCATAATGTATACTTAATTAGATTTAGTGACCGTTGTACTTTGTACTTGGTATTCTCTTTATCCAGAATCTCTTCTTTTCTTGCCTACTTGGCAAATTTATTCTTCCACCACAGACTCACTTCATATATTGTCTTGATGAAGTATTTCTCATCATTTCCCTATTCTCACCATATTCTCTCTAAATTTTAGATGTGTCCGCTATAAACTAATGTTAACAACATCTGTCTTACAAGGGTTGTTGGGAAGAATTGAAAGAAATAATAAATGTAAAATGATGCAGTGTCTTCACATAGTAGGTACTCAAATATTGTTTTTTTAATCTTCTTTCTAAATGTTGTTTTTTTAATCTTCTTTCTAAGTGTGTCCTCATGCATACAATATGATGTGTCTGCAATTCATCCTGTCTTAAAGATCCTCAAGGCTAAGCCTTATTTTTCCTTCAGTATCTAATATATAATAGCTATTCCATAAATATTTTTTAAAGAATCTAATTAATTTGTGACCTTATTTTGAGTAACTAGCCCAGTAAAATGAAGTAAATTGTTCTCATTAATGATTCTTATTTGTGTTTTTCTTTTCTTTAGTGGCGATGAGTTTCTCAATTTTCTTCTGAAATTAAACAAGCAATGTGGCCATTTAATAACAGCTGTACAGAATATCATTACTGAGTTACCTGTAAATTCTCACAAGGTGCTGAAGAACATTGTAGATAAGTTCATGATAATTCAATAAACAATACTGAACTGGTAAAATTATATCATTTGTTTTAGAAAATCCCATAAGATCTAAATAAGTCATTTTATTTATATAATAATTAATTGAAAAACTTAGTGTTCTTTCCCTCAAGAAAAAGAGAATGAATCACACAAAAAATTAAACTGATCCATGTATTGAACTTACCGTTTGTTCTTAAATTGGATTTAATTGTTTAAAATAGAAAGTGACAGGAAACCCAAGTGAAAGTTGAAACAAAACAGCATGCTGAGTGTTGTTTAAAAAACATATCAATATAAAATGTTTTAATGAAGGAAATTTTCAATAAAGAATGTATAATGTGTAAGTGACCTACAAAAGCTTCTTACTTTGTAATTTTTGTGTGTGATTTGGTTTTAGCTATTTGTAGAGAAAATTTATAAATGCATTTGTTTTCTGGTGATTTTTCTATGACACTAATATGGGAATAATGTTATTTTTAAAACTTTCGTGAATTGATTTTTTTCACCATAAGTATAAGTAATTATATAAAGTTATATGTACGTATTTAGGAAATGCATTCAGCAAGCCAGTTCAGTTATTTGTATAAAATTGCTTATTTTTTGGTGTCAGGATGTACCCAGAACAAAAAGTCATTTTGAATTATATAATTTAATGTTTAAGAATGTTGTATAATCTTTGTATATATAAAGATGTAGAAAGTTTGGTTCCATTCTTTAAAATGTAGCTTTTGAAAATATTAACAGATAGTACTGGAATGGGCTTCTCCCCGAAATTTTACTTCAGTTTGTGAAGAACTGGTTAATAATGTTGAAGACTTGAGTGAAGAAGTCTGCAAACTCAAAGATTTAATTCAGAAGGTATATATTTCACATTAAAAAGAGGGAAAAACCTAAGGGAAGTGATTTGCAGCAAAAGATACTAGGCAATAAAGCCACTCTGATAAGAACAAATAGAAAACTTAGACAAATGGGAAAAGAACAGTTTCCAAAAAAAGAAATATACATAGGAAGTAAACTTTGTTAGTCATTAAAGAAGTGCATACTAAAAGAATAATATGTCATTTTCATCTTTTCAACTAGCAGGAGAAAACAAATTACTGTACTCATTTCTAGTTAGAGTTCACCAAACTGATACTCTCATATGAGACTGTTGACATAGCCCCTTTCAAAAACAGTTTAGCAAGATTTGCCAGGGACCATAAAAAAACTTGTATCTTTTGATAATAGTTTATTCCAAAATTGTATGTACCATCATGTCATATACTTGGATAATAATTTTCATAAATTATGGTATGTTAATAATACAGCCAGTTGAAAACCTAATGAAAATTGGATTATAACTTCTTAAGTTATATTTGTACATTATAACTTATATGAAAATGTGCATAAAGTAATACGTAGCCAGTTGAAAACCTAATGAAAATTGGATTATAACTTCTTAAGTTAAATTTGTACATTATAACTTCCATGAAAATATGCATAAAATAATACGTAGACAGTTGAAAACCTAATGAAAATTGGATTATAACTTCTTAAGTTTAAGTTTAACTTACATGAAAATATTCATATGGAATAACACCAAAATGAAATATTTATTATCTCTGTTAATGAGATAGGATTGTGGGTGAAATATTCCTTCGGTTATCCAGACTCTATAATATCTTTTATTAATTTAGCTGTGTTTTTAAAATAGAGTAGGCTTTTGGTTCTGATTTTATACACCTATAGAAGTATAAATCTGGATTTAAAGATAGGTAGATTTTTCCCTTCACGAAAATTGGCTACAACAAAATTTAAGCTGTTTTGTTGAAGGTGAGGAATAAAGAAAAACATTTATCTTGACTATTAAGAACTCACTTCTGGGCGTTCATGTCTCTTTCCTAAATAAATTTGATATCTATAAATCTTTGTGAGATACCTGATTTAAAATAAGTGAGATTATGGTTAAATTTTTATAGCTTCAGCCCATATTTCATTTAATATTTTCATTAATATTTTATCAAGAAAGCTCTTTTCTTCAAAATAAATTTTATATATGTTCAAGGTAATCTGTTCCAGATTATTCTAGTTATTAACATATGTTCAATCAAAAGAAGTCTTACAATAAGAAAAAAACTTGTGAAGCAAATTCTACAAAATAATATCTGGGAAAAGAAAATTTAAATGGGAAAATTAGCATTATGCTTCAGAATTCTTGCAGGAAGTAACTCCTTTCCAAAGAAAGAGGCACCTTAGAAATTGTATTATCTCTGAGAATTATTCATTCCACAAACACAGGAGTGCCTATCTGTAAGGCACCTGTGCTGCACAAGCTAGATAGAGCCTGAACTTGCTGACAGCAAAAAACTACAGCTCCATTCATCTTCACTACCTCCATCCCCTCGAGAAGAATTGAAAAGCAGAATTGGTTTTACTTAATACAGTGTATTTCTTGGGGATCCATGGAAAATTTTGAAGGATTTATCTAAAGATAACTTCCTATAAAACATCAACCTTTGATGTTTAGTGTAGGAAATTTCCCAAGACATATTTGCCTCAGGATTGTTTACTAATTTGATTTCTCCAAAACAAACTAAAAACATGGGAGTTCAGGGTTGAGGAGTTTGGAGAATTGAGACAAAATTAGAACAAGATTTTTTTTCAATGAAGAAAGTAAGAAACTTTGCTATAGGGACAGACTGACTCTAAAACATAAGCAATCCAGTTAGATACTATAATATTTATTTTAATAATGCCTACATATAAGGATAATTTTTATTTTTCTTTTGCTAAATAGAAGGCCTTTTTTCTATAACCTTCTCCATGTAGAATTTATAAATTTCAAGGACTAGCCTTGAAAACACATTTATTAGTCAATAGTAATGACAGTTCAAGGGGGAAGGAAAATTTTAATTTTAGAGCAAGCTAGTGATTGGATTTGTGTTTTTTCTAAATTAGTCTTAGACAAGTAGTAATAATCATAATGAGATTTAATTTAGAGCACTGTGAGATATTTGAGGTTTGGAAATATGATATCAGGCCTTTTAAACTTGTATTATTTCAAAGTTTACCAATAATAACTGAGGGAGATTTTATTTCAGAAACATATGCATTGTCACAGATAAGTATACGGAGGTAAAAGAGTAGAGAGGGTGGGAGAGGTCAAGGCTAGACTTTAACACCACATCACTCTCTTTCAAACCAACACACTGACAAGCTCCTGTCAGAAAGGGTCATTCTAAGAGTAATTGGCTAATAAAAGGAATGACTGTCTCAGGATTCAGTAAGTGGAGCATCAGTGTCAAAAAGGAATCTGTTGCTGAATGAAGCCATTTGGAAGTTAGACCAAGAATACAGTTTTAATGATATTGGCATTACAGTTCCTTTTTCTGGTATAAATTTAAAATTAATTTTGTCAGGCTTTTTTAATTAAATATTTACACTGTTGAATTTAGAAGTCATTATTTCTGCGAATGTTGAAAGTATTTATATCACCACTCCAGCACAGGATGTTTCTAGTAAATATCACTCTATAAATGTGCCTGATTGTTTTTATCTTTCAAGGATCTTTGGTTTCTGCTTATTCTCTCTCCCACTCCACCCCCAGAAACCACATCTTTCTTCTCTTCTCTCCACTCCTCATCTTCTCCCCCTCTACTCCCCCTCTTCTCCCTCTTTACTGTCCTCTCCTCTCTCTGTCCCTCTCCTCTCTCTTTCTCACACACAGTGGGGAGGGGGAAAGGGCAGCTTCTTTAGCAAGAAATATCTATCTATGGGAATTCAGAAACTGACTGGGTCATATATTTTCATTGCTGAGAAGTGCTAAAAGAACGACTTAAGTTTTTGTTGACATTTATCACTACAATTATATTTAAATGAAGTATTAAACTTCTAGAATTAACATCTCATCTAGTTTTTATTAACTTTCATCTGTTGTGGGTTTGCTACAAGAATATTTCACTTTTTTCTAAGATATTGATGTTTTGATATAGAAAGAAAAAATATCAATTGTCATTCCCTATAGGTAAAATAGAAACCTTAACATTAAAGGAACTTCATATCTCATGACATATATATACCATTTTAAAAGGTGATAATCTATGAGAGCATTTATTTTTAATGTAAAACTAATAATTTATAATAATTGGATTTTGTTGAAAGAAAGACTATCTTTTAAGACACATGTGTTCATTTTAAATATTCCATGGGACTCTTGAGTTGTCCATATATAAATCAAATGAGTTAACATGGATATTATTATATTTTTAAAAATTAAAGATATTTTTATTTTCAGTATATTTATATACATTAACTTTTTTTTCTTTTTCCCCATACTAAATATTAGTTGCAAAATGAACGAGAAAATGATCCAACTCATATACCATTAATGGAAGAAGTGTCTACATGGAATAATAGAATTTTGAAGAGGACAGCTATGGCAGTGTGCGGATTTGGGTTTCTTCTTTTCATTTGCAAGCTAACTTTCCAGAGAAAATAGCCCTAATATTTGTTTTTAAGTTATGTACATACATCTTATTCACACTACCCAACAGCATTGCTTGTAACCATTTGTGGCATAATATAACTTCTCATTCTTTGCCAATATTCCACGGGAAAAATTATGACAGCGTAAAGCAGAGAGTTTTTCTTTAGAAAGTTTTGTCGGTTTGAATTACAAATATAATTTGTTATGTTTTTATGTTAATTTTAATCAAGCAGTAAATTATAATTATTGGATCATATGACTTCAAATCACATTCAAAATAAAAGTTTAACCTAATATTCTTTGACATTTAAGAGTGTGTTCATTTGTTATAGTGAATCTATAATTTATGAAGTGTTCATAAATTAACAGCTTGCTTTTCCTGCTTATTTTCCCCTTCTGTTACTACATAATAAGGATTTTTTATTAGATTTCTAAGTTATATTTATAAGGTAATTATTAATTTTTAAAATAGTCCAGGAAATGCAAAGGATCAAGGTAAAATGTAAATATTCTCAATTATGGATTAACTACTCAGGAGAATTATTTTAAATGCAAAGTAAAAAAAAGCAGAAATAAAGGATACACCAAAATTTTTTTGTGTAAAGCACCTTTGCAAACATATAAAATATTCTGTGTATAACATTCTTGAGATGTTATGAAAGTGAGTCACATTTGGTGTATAATTTCTCATATCTAAAGAAGTAATATGTGTGTGTAAGATTTCCTTTTTTCCAAAATCAAAATCATATTCCTATTTTTTAAAATGAAGTTAATAAAAGGGCAGGCCCAATTTAGCAGGAAATATGGTATTTAAATCTTGTTTGTCTTACTGCCATACTTACACAGATGAAGTTTATCTACAGTTGTTTGAGAAGAAAGCATACAATAAAGAGAAAGAATTATGGAAAGGAAGAAAAGTATAAGAAACTATAATTAGTAGTAGTTTGAAATAAGAAGACTTGAATCATCATTTTTTTCTGAAAAATATACTTAACTGCTTATCATTGGAAAATAGTCACACCATGAATTGGTGTCTGTCATTTTTAACCTATGCTTTAAAGCAAGGCATTTTTTTTTTTTCTGATGGTCCTCATTTTAGTGAGTTCAAGACTTACTATTAAACTATAATATAGATAAGGGAATAGGTACATCTTTTCCTAAAAAAAAATACCCACTAGGCTATAGGCAAAATAAGTACTTCTTTTAATATAAATTGTGTTTTCCTCCCAGGACAGTTATTGTTTCTGGAATATTCTTCAAAGAGAAGGTATTTAATAAATGTTACTTCTACTTCCCTTTAAGGGGAAAAAAAAAAAAGCACTCTAGGAAAATGACAGCCAAACTACCAGAGTGTGTACTTAGTCTTTTCACCTCAGTTCTTCTTAAGCGTAATGATGTTTCTTATACTGCCTGTATGGGTCACTATTTTTTTCCTCTAACAAAACCAAACCATCTCTAAAATACTAGGACAAACTACGAAAATATGAATTTATGAGATCGTTGCTTTCCAAAGGGATTTGTCACAATTCCTTAAAATGGTGATCTGTCTCAGTGTACTTCTGATATGATTAGCTATTCAAGGGGGAAAATAGTGTAAAGTCCATTACAGCTGCATATTATGAATACATTTTTTATTCCCTTGATAATACAGCATGCATGTTAGATTACAGACAGAATAAGTAGGGCAGAAATTGTTGTGATAAGTGAAATTATCTCTTTGGGTAAAGTGTCAATAGAATGAATAAGATTTCTCCTGTGATTTCAAATAGGTTATTTTATTAGAAGACCGTAAATCCCTTTCTACTCTGTGACTATGGAGCCTGATAGTACTGTGGGGGGATAGTTATTGCTTCTGGAATATTCTTCATTTTTATAGCATAACTCAGCATAAATCATTTTTTCTCTTCTTAAAACAAGTACCTTAGGGACCTCCCTGAACCACAGATACAGATGTTGTCAACCAAGTTTTATTCTGTTCATCTGAAAGTAGTAAACTGTTTTAAATTAATTGTTATTTAGTTTATAATTAATCTGAATCAGAAATATGTTCTAATATCTTTGGAGCCAACTTTGGAACCCAAATAATTCATCATAAGCTCCTGTCAGAATACAAATGTTTTTCAGAGAGAAGCATGCTTCTTGTCCCATATTGTCACTGTCCTTAAGTGAGGTGCTTCGTGCTTGCTATTACATTTTCCTGGTGCATTCACTAACCTTATCACTGGATAATGATTTTAAAATGCCCTTTACTCAAACTGTTGAGACTCCTTCCCCACTTCACTTTCACATGATGGCCTGTTGCTGCTTATTCCTCTGGGAAGTAGAATCAGTTAAAAAAGAACTTCCAAATTGGGTTTCTCTGGTTAAGAGGTCAGCAAACATTTTTATCAAAGGCCTTATAGTAAATATTTTAGACTTTGAAGGCCATATGGTCTCTGTCAGAATTTCTTAACACTGCTATTGTAACATAAAAGCAGCTATAAATAATACATAAATGAATACATGTAGCTGTAGTACAATAAAACTTTACTGTCAAAAACATGATTTGCAAAAACTCAGGCCAGATATATGCTGCATTCAAGAGTCTCACCTTACCTTAAAAGATAAATATAGACTTAAGGTGAAGGATGGTCATCTATATTCCAGGCAAATGGAAAACAGAAAAAAGCAGGCGTTGCAATCTTATTTGCAGATACAATAGGCTTTAAACTAACCAAACTAAGGAAGGATAAAGACGGACATTTCTTATTTGTTAAAGGTAATACTCA
>CAUYON010117999.1:0-21402 GCA_963573935.1 Arctocebus calabarensis
CCCTTCTGAGTCTTGATGCATGTTCATTTGTGCACTGCCAAGAACACACTAAGTAAAGCACATAGACAGCCCTCAGAATGGGAGAGGATTTTTGCAAGTTATATTTCCGACAAAGGTCTAATAACCAGAATCCACAGAGAAATCAAACTTATTACTAAGAAAAAAACAAGTGATCCCATTTCAATGTGGGCAAAAGACATGAACAGAAGCTTCTCTGAATAAGACAGGTGCATGGTCTACAGACATATGAAAACATGCTCATCATCTTTAATCATCAGAGAAATGCAAACCAAAACTACTCTGAGATACCATCTAACTTCAGTAAGAGTACTCCATATCACAAAATCCCAAAACTACAGATGTTGGCATGGATGTGGATAAAAGGGAACACTTCTGCACTGCTGGTGGGAATGCAAACTAGTACATTCCTTTTGGAAGGATGTTTGAAGAACAGTCAGGGATCTAAATATAGACTTACCATTTGATCCTGCAATTCCTGTTCTAGGTGTATACCCAAAGGACCAAAAATCACTTGACAACAAAGATATTTGCACCAGATTATTCATTGCAGCTCAATTCATAATTTCCAAATCATAGAAGAAGACCAAGTGCCCATCAACTCATGAATGGATTAATAAATTGTAGTATATGTATACCGTGGAATACTATGCAACATTAAAAAAATGGAGCCTTTACCTCTTTTATGTTTACATGGATGGAGCTGGAAAAAATTCTTCTCAGTAAATTATCTCAGGAATGGAAAAAAAAATATCCAATGTACTCAGCACTACTGTGAAACCAATTTATAATCACTCACACTTACGTATGAAAAATGAAACACAACTATAGTATGAAGGAGGGAAGGGGAGGAAAAAGAGAAAGGAGGTGGGTGGGATGATAGAGGGAGGGTTAATAGGAGAACCATACCTAGGAAACATAATGCAAGTACAAGTTGGATCTATTAGGTGTAGAACACAAATGTCTTAACACAGTAATTGGGTCACAGAGGTGAGAATAATGTTGATTAGTAGCATGTAAGCACTCCAGTTTGTACAAATAATCAACACATTGAATTCCATAATGTCATAAATGTGTGATTTATGTACAAATGACTTAATAAAATAATAAATTAACAAAAAGAACATATTAGACCATGCTGAAGAAATAATCTCAGCAGTAGAAGATAAACCTCTTGAGCTAACTCAGGCAGTTATTATTTTATTATTATTTCAGATTAATAAGAGGGTATATATGATTAGGCTACATTGTTGTGTTTGTTAGGAAAAGTCCAAGTTGTATTTCAGTCCTTCACTCAGGGGGTGTACCACATTCCCCTACATTGGGCCTGTTATATGGGAGCTCACTGAACCTCTATCCCCTTCCCACTACCCTCATTCTTGAATTTAATTGTGATTTCCTCTCATGTGGGACTGTAGTTGTACATCTACCAGTTTCAAATTACTATTGTGTACATTGTATATTTGCTTTTCTACTCTTATAATACTTTACTAAAGAGAATGTTTTCCAAATATTTCCAGGTAAATACAAAAGATGCAAACTCTTGGTATTTTTATGGCTGAATAATATTCCATGGTATACATGTACTACAGCTTATTAACCCCATTCATGTGCTGAAGGGCACTTGCATTGTTTCCCCATCTTTGCAGTTGTGAGTTGTGGTGCAGTAAACACAAATGCCAATGTATCTCCTGGTGAATTTTATTTTTCTTCAGGGTAGATGCCTGGTAATAGATCAAATGGAAAGTCTACTTTTATCTCTTTGAGGATTTTCCATACTTCTTTCCAAAAAAGTTGTATTATTTTGCAATTCCCGTATAGTGTATAAGAGTTCCCTTCTCTCCACAACTATACCAGCATTTGCAGCTTTGGGACTTTGTAATGTGTGTTAGGTGATATCTCAAGATGTTTTCTATTTGTATTTCTCTGATGTTAAGGATATGGAGCATTTTTTCATGTTTGTTGGCCATCTTTCTGTCTTCTTGGAGGAAGTTCTGTTCATTTCTCTTGCTCAATGATTAATTGGGTTCTTTGCTCTTTTCTTGTTGATTTGCTTAAGTTCTCTGTAGATTCTGGTTATTAACCCTTTGTCTGATTCATAACATTCTCTGTTTGTCTTGTTTATTGTGTCCTTAGTTGCACAGAAGCTTTTAAGCTTAATCAGGTGCCATTTTCTTGATTTTGATGCTGCTGCAATTGCCAATGGGATCTTCTTCATAAAGTCTTTCCTCAAGTCAATATTATCAAAAGTTTTTCCCACATTTTTTCTAGCATTTTTATTGTTTTGTGTCTTAGATTTAAATGTTTTATCCAGTGTGAGTCAATTTCTGTAAGTGGTGAGATGTTCAGGTCCAGTTTTAGTCTTTTACATGTGGCTAATCAGTTCTCCCAGCACCATGTATTAAATTGGGATTATTTTCCCCAGTGTATGTTTTTATTTGGTTTATAGAAGATCATATGGTAAGAATGTGTACATTTAAATTAGATGTCATTAATGCCCCGAAATAACTCAAAGTCCCCAAAATGACAATCATTAGAAAAAACTTGATATAGAATGCTGAAAAGGGCTATTTTATATACACTATTAAATATTATGAAACATTGAAGATATATGTGGCTTGAACTTTGTATAAAACTTTTCACAGTTAGATTCAGATTATAATTTACTATTTTCTTTGCCTAGTATTATCATAGCAGTAAGGTTGTCTCCACCTGTGTCCATCAGCACTTGGCACCAATTTGTCTTATTACAGTTGTGATGTTCATTAAGGTGCTCTCTGATAGATTCCTGTACTATAAAATTATTTTATATGATTTACTTGTTCCAACACTCATGCTGCACTATTTATAAGTCCTTTTCATCTATTTTAATAATGTTATATCATGAAATTTAATGGTGTTCAGATATTAATTTGAAGATATAATTCCATAATGAATGTATTAAGTTGCATTTTATTACTGTTCTATTTTTCTTCTCAATTGTATAACTCTATTTAAATGGATTATTATTTTAGTTATTGTTCTTTTCTATTTTTACAAATAACATCATAAAGATTTTTTGACTGTACTGGGAGAGTTTCCTCAAGTGAAAACAAGAGAGGTCTCATAAGCCAATGGGCTGTTTTGACACTTATATAAAGTGAACAAACACTTGGGACAGTGCTGAGTGTGTCTTTAATGCCACATCACTAGCAATAAGATGTTCCTAGAGTAGTGAGTTTGAAGCTCCATGTCAGAGCCTGAAATAGTCAGATTGAAGGAGTGACATTAACTCTGCATGTGGAGTGGGGACTCCTGTTCTCAAGCTATACAACTAACAGTGGATTAGGCAGAGAATTCTGCTATGTCTTGTCCTCATTATCTCCACCCCTCTGTGTCATCTCAGCTGCAACTGCACACAGTCCTTCTCCTTACCTGCCCTTGTCAAGACCACAGCTTTCTCCCTGCCCCCTACCCTGCTATGCCTTCTCAGAACTCTACTGGTTCCTAAGAGTGGTCTGGAATTTTTGTATCAGTGAGTGATAGCTTCTAACTAGAGAGTTTGATCTCCTTTCCAAGGTTTAGCTCACTGCATTAACTCAAAAGACCTATGTTCAAGTTCTGAGATTGTCTTTTCAGCTTATTCTAGTCTGTTGTTGAAGCTTTCAACAGTATCTTGTTGAAACATATATAAACATATATATTTTTCATTTCCAGAAGTTCCTTTTTTTTTTCTAAAAGGAAGTTTCTTTTTTCCATTCCTTGGTAAATTTCTTTTTTGTGTCTTAAGAAATGATTTTCCAATTTCTTATATTGATTTTAGCTTTCTCTTGAGCTTCTTTAAAAATCAAAATTTAAATTTTAAGCACGTCCCATTTTCTTAATTTTGATGCTGCTGCCAATTGTCAGTGGGATCTTCTGCATAAAAGTCTTTCCTTAAGTCAATATCATCAAAAGTTTTTCTCACATTTTCTTCTAAAGTTTTTATTGTTTTGTGTGCTAGAGAGTTACTGTGCTTTGCTGGGACTATCTAAACAACACTGCTTTTTCATAGTTCTGGCATTATTATGTTGACTTCTTTGTGGCAGCTTGAAAAACAGTTTCTTCTTATTTTTGAATTTACTTTTGTTAGGGAAAGATTTCTTTTTCTTTTGAACATGAGTCTAAGATGTGTGTTGATTAGGGTCATTTAGTTTTGCTGCTCAAGGAACTTAAGGGTGTAGAGCAACCTTTTCGACCTTCCTAATGCTGCAACCCTTTAATACAGTTCCTCATGTTGTGGTGACCCCCCCCAGCCATAAAATTATTTATTTACTACTTCATAGCTAATTTTGCTACTGTTATGAATCATAATGTAAATATCTGATATGTAGGATGTATTAGGCGACCCCCAGGGGTTGTAACCCACATGTTGAGAACCTCTGGTGTAGACTGATTTTCTGATTGCAGATATCCTTAATATGATGGCTTTTTCAAATGCTGGTTGTAGTTTGATACAGTGGATGGGTCAGTGTGCTCAAGACCTCCTGTGTAGCCAAGGTGGTGTGGGTGATTATGGTAGCCAAGGTCACATGAAGCTTGCCCCCTTCAAGAGTTCTGTGCATTTATTTCAGTAGATATTGTAATGGGTTATATGGGGTCCTTGCAGGTGAGAGCCAGCTGTGGTGGTGGCAGTTTTTATGGTTGACCTGTGTTAGCCAGGATAGGTACTCAGGTGTCCCAGGCAATGGGCAAGTTTATGGAATCCTCAATGGTCCTAATCTGCTTCTCAGCACTGGGGGATATTAAAGACTCATCAATGACAGAAGCCAGTGCTGGCTCCATCAGAGATTGGGGGACAGTCCAGCACCCCTGAAGTAAGAGCACAGGGAAGACTGTAAAGTCCAACCAAGAGGAAAGAGGTGCTTGTGCCCCACAGCCTGGCAATCTGAGTGGGACCTCCTCTTTTCTCACACTCCCAGCCAGGCAGCCCCCCTTCCACAGCCTAACATTGGCAGTGAGTTTGAACAGCTAGCTCAGTCACATGTGGCTTGTCTTCAGACCAGAAAACCACTCCAGGACACAAAACTCCCAGCCTGGGCTGAAACCATGTCTCTCAGACTACATCCTTCCTACTCCAGTCCCACAAAGTGGGAGGTTACCCAACTCCAGTGCATCTGGCTAAAAATCACATCATACTCACCTTTCAGCTCTGGTCGTGGGGACTCTTCCCGTGCTCAAGACCAGTTTTCTAAGGCTTCACTGAATACTTTCCAAGTCAGTCACTGCCACCTGTTTTGGCCAGCAAGCTCTTGTGTAGCCAATCATAAGTCAGGGTCAGCAATGATCTCCTTCTTTTGATGCCCTTATCTCAGAGCATATGTGGGGAGCCACATAGTGTCCCTTCTCCTTACAAACTCCCAGCTACTTCTTAAGTCAGGTACAGGGTTTGGGTGGGCCACAGAGCTCCCCTGTGACTTGGAAGACCTGGATTCCAGATGGGAATGTTAATCTGGAAAACACTCATTTTTTTTTGTCTCCCTGGGGACTCAGTCATGATTTTCTTCCTTGTGGGCTACTACTTTGGGTTTATGTTGAACATAAACTTTCTGTGGTACAAGTTTATCATAGGAATCCCTACATGCTGTTTGCTGTTTTTCCAGTTGCTCTAGAGGAGCATACTGAATAAGCCTCTATTCTATCCTCGTAGGGAAAATAATAGCTTACCTTTCTTATAGTGTCCTTGTTAGGTTTTGGTATTAAATGGTGTTTGTTAGACTTTCCAAAATTAATTAGAAAGAGGGCCACCTGCAAGGAAGTGAGATCTCTTCAACCACAACCGATGAGAACCTGGAATCTCAAACCAACAGCCAACTCAGAAGTTGATCCAATAGCAAAAAATTGTTAATAATTCTTATTTTGAAAGAAGATATTATAATTATCTTAGGGTAATTTACTTCAGTCATCTCCTCTCTTTCTTGTTACTGTTGTCCACCTTAGATTTTTATCCCCCAATTAGTTATTTTTATTTTATTCAAATGGGTGCTTAGGTTTACCTGTGTGTGCTTATTTATTTCATCACCCATTCCCATGCCCATTACCACTTTACTGCCTCTGTTGCTCCAAGTCTCAGCTCCATTGTTTTTTTTTTTTATTGAATCATAACTGTATACATTTATGAGCCACAATGTACTGATTTGATATGCAATGTGGAATGCTTACATCAAACTGATTAACATCACCATCACTCACTTTTTTTTTTTTGTGGTAAGACATTTAGACTCTACTCTTAATAGTTTTGGAATGTACTTTTACATTTTTTCCCATTAGGTAAGGTCCCACAAAATATCCTTCTTCCTCCTATCCTTTTCCCTCTCCTTCCCTCTCCTTCCTTTTCCCTCCTTCTTTCTTGTTTTATAATGGTATTGAGTACATTGGATACATTTTTTTTGGCAGTTTTTAGCTGGGGCTGGGTTTGAACCCATCACTTCTGGCATATGGGGTTGACGCCCTACTCCTTTGAGCCATAGGCACCACTCTGGATACTTTTTTCCTCATTATTGAGATACTTTACTGAAAACTAACATATGTTTCAGTTCCATCCATGTAAACATAAAAGATGTAAAGTCTCCATACTTTTTTATGGCTGAATGGTATTCCATGGTATACCTATACCACAATTTTTTAATGCATTCATGGGCTGTTGGACAGTTGAGCTACTTCCATGTTTGACAATCTTGATAATTATGAATTGGGATGCAGTAAACATTCTAGTGCAAATGCCTTTGTTGTAAAATGAATTTTGAACATCTGGGTATGTACCTAATAAAGGAATTGCAGGATCAAATGGCAGTCTACATTTAGTTCCTTAGTATTCTCCAAACTTGTTTCAGAAAAGGCTGTATTTGCTTGCATTTCCACCAGCAGCATAGAAGTGTTCTCCTCTCTCCACAACCACACCAACATCTCTGGTTTGGGGATTTTGTGATGTGGGCTAATCTTACTGAAGTTAGATGATATCTCAAAGTGGTTTTGATTTATATTTCGATGATGATTAAAGATGATGAGTGCTTTTTCATGTGTTTGTGGACCATATGCCTGACTTCTTCAGAGAAGTTTCTGCTCATCTCTTGCCCACCTAGAAATGGAGTTATTTGTTTTTTTTCTTATTGGTTAGTTTGAGTTCTCTGTGCACTCTAGTTATCAGACCTTTGTCAGAAACACAACCTGTAAATATGTTCTCCCATTCTGAAGGCTGCCTGTTTTCTTTACTTACTGCACTCTTGGCTGTGCAGAAGGTTTTTAGTTTGATCACATCCCAGTAATATATTTTTGGTTGTTTTAATTGCCAGGGTGTCCTCCTCATCCCAGTAATATATTTTTGGTGTTGTTTTAGTTGTCAGGGGGGTCCTCCTCATAAAATATTTTCCCAGGCCAATTTCTTCAAGCATTTTCCCTGTACTCTCTTCCAGTATTTTTATAGTTTCACATCTTAAGTTTAAATCTTTCATCCAGTGAGAGTCAGCTTTTGTTAATAGTAAAAGGTGAGGGTCCAGTTTCAGTTTTCTATAGGCCATGAACCAGTTCACCCAGCACCATTTGTTAAATAGGAAATCTTTCCCCCAATTAATGTTTTTTTTTTATTTCTTTGCTTATTTTTTATTTTTATTTATTTGCTTTGTTGTTGTTGTTGTTATTGAAACAGACTCCCAACCAATGGACTGAACAGAGTGCAATGGCATCATAGCTCACTGCAACCTCAGACTTAGGCTCTGGGCATCCCATTGCCTCAGCCTCTGAAGCCACTGGGATTACAGGTGCTCATCACAGTGCCCAGCTGTGTTTTTCCATTTTTTTTTAGGAGTCAGGGTCTCACTCTTACCCAGGCAAGTCTCAAACTCCTGAGCTCAAGCAATTCTCCCTCCTCAGCTTCCCACAGTGCTGGAATTACAGGTGTGAGTCACTGCACCTGGCCCCAACTAATGTTTTTAATAGGCTTATTAAAGATCAAATGACTATAAGTGGCTGGGTTCATCTCTTGGTTCTCTATTCCATTCCATATATCTACCTGTATATTTTTGTGCCAGTACCATGCTGGTTCATAGTATAGCCTGAAGTTGGGTAATGTGATATCTCCTGATTTATTTTTATTTCTGAGTAATACGTTGGCTATTCAAGGGTTTTTCTGATTCTATATAAAATGAAGTACACCTATTTTTTCCCAGATATTTAAAGTATGGCTTTGGTGCTTTGATAAGGATTGCACTAAATCTGTAGATTGCTTTGGGTAATATGGACATTTTAACAATGTTGATTCTTCCCAGTCATGAGCATGGTATGCTTTTCCATTTGTTAACATCTTTAGCTATTTCTTTTCTAAGAGTTTCATAATTACTTTTATAAAGATATTTTTGTTTGTCCTTTGTTAGATAAATCCCAGATATTCCATCTTCTTTGGCACTACTGTAAAACGATAGAGCCCTTGACTATATTCTCAGCTTGACTATTATGGTTATATATAAAAGATACTTATTTTTAAGTATTGATTTTGTATCCTAAGACACTGATATATTCTTTAATCACTTCTAAGAATTTTGTAGTTGAGTCCCTGTGGTTTTCTAGGTACAAGATTATACCATCCATGAAGAGTGAGAGTTTGATCTCCTCTAACTCCCATTGGATACCCTTGCTCGCCTTCTCTTACCTGATTGCAATGGCTAAGATTTCCAATACTATATTTAATAGTAATGGAGACAATGGGTATCCATGTGTAGTTCCAGATTTAAGTGGGAATATTTTTGATTTTACTCAATTCAGTATATCGGCTGTGGGTTTGCTGTAGATGGCTTCTAGCAGTTAGGAAATGTCCCATCTAAGCCTATTTGCTTAGTGTTCTGATCACTAAAGGATGCTGCATATTATCAGAAGCTTTTTCCACATCAATTGAGAGAATCATATGGTTTTTTATTTTATTTTATGTGGAAGAAAAGTCTGGGGCCAGATCGCTTCAAAACAGAATTCTACCAAACCTTTAAAGAGGAACTAGTAGCTGTATTACACAACCTTTTACAAAACACAGAAAAAGAAGGAATATTTCCCAACACATTCTATGAAGCAACTATCACCTTGATCCCCAAACCCAGAAAGGATCCAATTAAGAAAGAATTCTATAGACCAATATCATTAATGAATATCAATGCAAAGATTGATGAAAAATATCCTAGTAAACAGAATTCAATGACACATACAAAAAATTATACACTATGATCAAGTTGGTTTTATCTCAGGGTTACAATGTAGATTCAACATGCGTAAATGTGTAAGTATAATACATCACATTGGTCTTGCTTTTTGATACTGGAGCTGGATCCTATACTCATTTGTCTTTTACTGACTGACACAAGGTAATTTTGAACTATGTCAGTAGAGGGTAGCAGAGGCTCACTGCAGAAGGAAAGGGGCTCCTCTTTCTGGTCCCAGTTCTCCCTTCACTTCCATAGTTGGGGACAGCCTGAGGTGTGCTGGCTCTGACAGCACATTTCCTGGCTCTTCCTCCTTAACCCATCTCAGGTCCTGAATCCCTCTGTTCTGGTCTTCTTCTCATTTTAATGAGGGTTTACCTAGTGAATTCTCTCAATCTTTGTTTATTATTGGCCTTTTTATAGCTCAGTTTTGAATGATGGCTTGGCTGGGTAAGAAATTCTAGACTACTTGTTGTTTCCTCCTACCACTTACAAGATACCACTCCCTCTCTTCTTTCATTAGAGAGTTTTTTTTTTGTTTTAAAAATTTTATCCAATTTTACTGCTTCTGAGATCTCTTTGTCTTACATGTCTACATGTCTTTCTTTGTCTCTCATGTTCTATAACTTTATTCTGTCTTGTTTGTGACTTTATCACCATTGCTGCTAAGGATGTGTCCAAATCTGAGCTTAGCGAATTTTGTTATTTCCAGAAAAACTCAGGCCATTATTTCTTCAAATATTCCCTCTTCTTCATTCATAAACATATGCTGTAGTTTTAGTTTCTACTCTACGTATCTCTCTACCTTTCTTTCCTTTCTTTGAGCTAGCTCTTTATAATTCCCCAGAATATTTTTTCCTCTCATTGGCATCTAATGTCAATTTTATCCAATTCACTAAGATATTCTTATTATTTCAATAATCATATTTTTCATTCTTGTACAGGTAGTCCCCAAATTACAAACATCCTATTTATATACAATTCTCACACATGAGTGTAGGCTATTAAAGTAAGTACCCAAGTTTCAAATATCCAACTGATATAAGACTTAACCATTCAGACTTGAGAAGCTGAAAAAGGAGGATTGCTTGAGCCCCAGAGTTTCAGGATGCAGAGAGCTATGATGATGTCACTGCACTCTAGCAACAGAGTGAGGCTCTATCTTTCAAAAAAAACCTATATACATACATATATATATATATATTTTATATAATTATAAATTCTAAAGTGTATAAGGAGAGAAATAGAAGCATCAAGGAAATCAGATATGATAGCTAGGGAGAAAGAAATGGTCAATGAAATGGAGGCACTCAGGGAATTGGGATTAAATGAATGATTACACTGTAAGGACAGAAAGTAGTAATCAGAGAACAGGATTTCTGAATAAGATTTCAGGAGGATGATTCCCATGAAAAATGAAAAATACAAGATACGGCCATAAGTAGCTGGTCTTTGGCAAAATACAGCCAACTATGTAACTGGCAAAGGGTTAATGTTCAGAATATACAAGGAACTTGACACAACACAAAATTAAAAAGAACAAATAATATGATTTAAAAAGGGGCAAAAGAACTAAATAGAAACTTCTCAAGAGGAGACTTTCATATGGCCAACAGGTATGTGAAGAAATGTTTAACATCAATAATCACCAAGGAAATGCCAATCAAAGCCAAAATGTACCACCTCATGTCAATTAGAATGGCACTACAGAAAAGATGAAAAAAATGACAAATGTCAATATAAATGTATAGAAATGGTAACCCTAATACGCTGTTGGTGGGAATGTAAACTAGTGGATCCATTATGGAAAACAGTACGGAGGAGCCTCAAAAAATTAAAAAGAAATACCATATGATGTAGCAATCCTACAACTGGATATTTATTGAAAGAAAAATGGAACCAGGAGGTGAGGACCAGGATGGAGAACTAGAAGAATTTGCACACACCACTCTCAAGTATAGGATGGAAGGTGGTGAGTAGATAATCACTTTCAGATTGATTGTCTAAGAGAGAGAATTGGAAATGAGCAGACAGGCAAAGCAAGACTCCCAAAGTGAAGGAGGCAGACGTGGGACAATTGGAGTACACAGGGAAGGTGCCCACAGGTTGAGAAAGTACAGAAGAGAGAATCCTACTGCTCCCCACTTGCCCAGTGGACACAGAAGTCAGGTTGTGAGTGACACCTCCACCGCAGAAGGCTGCTGGACTGACAGGGAGCTGAAATGAGACTCGACAATAGCCTGGCCATTGAGAGGAAACACAGTGAAATCTTCCTGGCCTGGAAATCCTGGATGCTATAGCTGCTGTTACTTTGAAATTCTAGCCCCAGAAAGTTGTGTCTACCTGGGGGTCAGATCCATTGCTGCCACCTCCTAATCCCCCAATGGCCAGCAAAGGTAGTGGAGAGGAAGAGCATATACTGCACTATGTGAATGGATGCCACACACACCTGTACCCCTGGGAGACTGGAGTGAAGCAGTGCCTAGAGACCAAATACCATCTTTTTCTACCTGGGAAGCTTTGCTCAGCCACAGCTACTGCAGCACTTGGATTAAGAAAACATCTGTGACTTTGAGTATCCAACACTGCCATTTGAGCAGTATCACAGGAACTACCATTGTCTGGGTGGCGTTGATAGTAGCAGACCTGGGTGGTGCTGATAGCAGCAGACCTGGGTGGGGCAAATGCTTGCATTTCCACTTACTAACTTTCCCCAGGCACTGTTCAACCAGGATAGGGCAAGTGCCAAGGCTGACAAACAGTGACAAGCACTGCCACTACTGAAACATGGACATGACAAATTTTCATTGCCATTTGCCAACCCTGAACCCTAATGCTGAACCACAGCAGGGCAAGCACTCACAACACATGTGCCAATTACCTGTGATAACCACAAGTAAATGGGGAGATGCAGGCGCACGGCAGTGTTAAAGTCTCACAGTAAAACCCCATTCTCCTGCCCCCTTCTCCTGTTGAGGTATCTGAAATCAGACTTAGGTGTGCTACTGATGAACCTCCCCCTGTCTTTACAGAGTAACAAATTCCCAGCAGAAAATAGAAGTATCACAAAAATATCCATCTTGAGCTGAAAGAAGAGGTTTCAGATGATGAAGAAACTAGCATAACAACTCTGGAAACATAAAAAGACAGGCTATATTGACACCCCAAAAGCAGGGCAATTGTTCTCCAATAACAAACTCCAACAAAAAGAAAAATGGTAGAACACTTGAAATGGAATTTGGAATATGGATGGCAAGTAAGATCAATGGACTCAACAAAAATATTAAAAAACAATACAAAGAAACTAAAAACAAAATCAAGATATAAAAGAAAAATTCAATAGAGATGGGTAATGTTAGAAAAAAACAACATAGCAGAATTTCTAGAAATGAGATAGTTATTTAGAGAATGTCAAAATACAACAGAAAGCTTCAACAATTGACTAGACCAAGCAAAAGAAAGAATCTCAGAGCATGAATACAGATCTTTTGAACTAAGCCAGCCAATCAAAGATACAGGAAAAAAATAAAGAACAATGAACAGTTACTTAGAGAAATATGTGACTCAGAGAATTATGTGACTATGTAAGCTGAATGAATATAAAAGTAATAGATGTCCCTAAAGGAGAGAAAAAGCAAAACGCATGAAATACTACTTGTGACAATAATTGAGGAAAATTTCCCTGGTGTCCCTAGAGATATTGACACCCAGATAATAAAAGGCCACTAAGCCTGGAAGATTGTTGGTAAGGGCATCACCAAGGCACATAGTCTGGCCAAAGTCAAAGCAAAAAAGAACAATTGTACAAGTTGTGAGACAAAGGCATCAAGTAACCTATAAAATAAAATACATCATTAATGGAAGGCTTCTCAGGAGAAACTTTATAAGGCAGAAGGGATTGTGGGTCTCAATTTTATCTTTTTTTTTTTTTTGAGGCAGAGCCTCAAGCTGTCACCCTGGATAGAGTGCTATGGCATCATAGCTCACAGCAGCCTCTAATTCCTGGGCTCAAGCTAGTCTCCTACCTCTGCCTCCCAAGTAGCTGGGACTACAGGCGCCCGCCACAACGCCCGGCCATTTTTTTTTGTTGTTGTTGTTGCAGCCGTCATTGTTGTTTGGCGAGTCCGGGTTGGATTCGAGCCCGCCAGCTCAGGTGTACGTGGCTGGCACCTTAGCCCATTGAGCCACAGGCGCCGAGCCTCAATTTTATCTTAAAAGAGAATAACTTCCAGCCAAAATTTGGTAACCTAAAGAAGCTAGATTTCACTAAATAATGTAAAATAAAGTCTTTTCCAGATAAGCAAATGCTTGGAGAATTTGTCACCACTAGATCTGCCCTATAAGCTATGCTTAACAGAGCTCTATATATACATGGAACAAAACTATTGATAACTACCAGTGAAAAAAGTTAAACTCACAGCTCTTGTAAGACAGAAAAATAAGAATAAAATAAAGCAACTAGGCAATAATTAACATCATAATCAGAACAGTGGCTCACATATTAACACTAATATTGAATATAAACAGTCTTGGCACTCCACTTAAAAGACATAAATTGGTTGCATATATTTAAGAAATAAAATACAACCCAAATATATGCTATCTCAAGAAACTCAATTAATTCACAAAGATTCTCATAGAATCAAGGTAAAGGGGTAAAAAAAAAAATTCCACACCAATGAAAACCAAAAGTGAGTAGGAGTAGCAATTGTCTTATCAGGTAAAATATAGTCTAAATTAATAATGGTAAAAATGAAAGACAAGAGCTATAATCATATAATGATAAAGGGAGCAATTCAACAAGAAGATTGAACAATCCTAAATTTATATAATTTATATAGAAGTCCTAAGATTCATAAAACAAATTCTACTATATGTAAGCAAGGAAATAAATAGCAATATCATAAGGTAAACAGCTAGTTATTTCAACACTTCACTGACAGAAATGACACATCATCCAAGGAAATCCATCCAAAAAAAAAAGGACTTAAAGAAGACTCTAGAAAAAATGGACATAACAGATATTTATAGAACATTCTACCCCAAAATTGCAATCCATGCATTCTTCTCATAAGCATATGGGGCGTTTTCCAAGATAGATTATATAATGCTTAAAAAAAAAGTCTCAGAAAAGTATAAAAATCAAACTCATACCATGTGTTTCTCAGACTACATTAGAATAACACGAAAATCAATTGCAGGCTCAGCACCTGTGGCTCAATGGGTTAAGGCACCAGCCACATACACCTGAGCTGGCGGGTTCAAATCCAGCCCAGGCCTGCCAATGAACAATGACGGCTGCAACCAAAAAATGGCCGGGAGTTATGGCAGATGCCTGTAGTCTCAGCTACTTGGGAGGTGGAGGCAGGAGACTCGCTTGAGCCCAGGAATTGGAGGTTGCTGTGAGCTGTGTTGCCACAGCACTCTATCCAGGGTGACAGCTTGAGGCTCTGTCTCAAAAAAATAAAATAAAAATAAAAAATAAATAAATAAATAAATAAAATCAATTGCAAGAGGAATTCTCAAAACTGCATAAATACATGAAAACTAAACAATCTGCTGCTGAATGATCATTGGGTCAATGACAAAATCAAGATGAAAATCAAAATCTTTTTTGAAATAAATGACAAAAACAACATAAGCTTCCCAAATCATAAAGATTAAAAAAAAAGGCAGTGCTAAGGGGGCAGTCCATAGCCTTAAATGCTTACGTCAAAAAGACAGAAAATTCACAAATTAACAACCTAATATCACACCTCAAGAAACTAGAAAAAAAAAACTCTCAGGTAGCAGAAGAAAAGAAATAACAAACATTAGAACAAATTTAAGTGAAATGGAAATAAACAAAAATCTCAACATATCAACAAAACAAATAGTTACTTGAAAAACAAATAAAACTGATAGAATATTAGCTAGATTAAACAGAATAGAAGAGATAAATCTCAAACAAGCTTAATCAGAAATTTTAAAAGGAGCCATTACAAGTGACCCCCCAAAATATAAACTATTATCTGTGACTCCTATGAAAATATCTAGAGTAAATAGATTAATTCTCAAACCACATGACCTCAAACCTTGAATCAGAAAAAAAACAGAAATCCTTAAAGGCCTGGTACAGAGTGGAGTCAGAGCTGAATTCTACCAGATGTACAAAGAACAGGCACCTTAGTTATTAAAATTCTTCCATAAAATTGAGACAGAGGGAATGCTGCCTAACTAATTCTGTGAAGCCAGGATCTTTATGATATCACAGGCAGGAAAGGACACAACAGCTAAAATCCCTTATGAACACATATGCAAAATCTTCAACAGAATACTAGCAAACTGAATTCAACAGCACATCAAAAAAATGATCAAGTGGTTTTCATCCCCCAAATGCAATGAGTGGTTAATATATGCAAATAAATAAATGTGATTCACCACACAAACAGAATTAATAACAAAGACTATATCAACTCCTCAATAGAAAAAGCGTTCAATAAAATATAGCACCCCTATGATAAAAACTCTTAACAAACTAGGCATAGAAGGAGCATACTTCAAAATAATAAAAGCCATATATGACAAACCCACAGCCATTTTGAACTGTGATAAATTGAAAGCAGTCCAACTCTAATCCAGAATGAGACAGGACACTGTCTCCACTTCTATTCAACACAGTAGTGGAAGTCCTAGCCAAGGCAATCAGGCAAAAGGTAGAAATAAAGAACATCTAAGGCAGTGAGGAGAAAGAGGTAAAACTACTTATTTTTGATGACAGTATCATCTTCTATCCTGAACACCCTAAAGACTCCCCCCAAACACTTAGAACTGATAAACTCTGTAAAGTCTCAGATTACAAAATTTGTGTGGAAACTAATGGTATTTCTATGTACTACTACAGTCAGGCTTAAAGAGCTACAAAACACTGATGAGGAAATCATAGATGACACAAACAGAAAACATCCCATGCTTGTGGACTGGTAGAATCAACATTGTTAAAATGTCCATACTGGAAACTGGGCACAGTGAGACTGGGGAGGGAAGACTTCAGGCATCTCTGGTGTGATCTGCCCAGAAACATTCCTTTGGGGACACAGGGAGACAGTGTGAGATTTCTGGATCCCCCTGAGGAGGGCAAAAGCAGTGGAGGTCTGGCATGTGGTTGCGTGTGTTCATTCGGTCTAATCCTGCTGGCAGCTGTGGGTATAGCAGCAGTGAGATTGCAAACTGTAAAGGCATTACCTGTGAGCTGTTTGGGTTTCTTTTGGACTTGGCACTCAGTTGAACTGCCTTGGGAGAACTTTGGGAAGAGTGCAGAAGTCTTGAGTGTTGTCTGGGGCCCCAGACTGATCCACCAAGCCAGACAGAGCTACTAGTGTTTGGTTGTGGGCTGTGTGGAGTCATTGTGGGAGAACTTCCCTGGAAAGCTCCACCCTCAGGATCCCAGAATAAGCATTAGGTGGGAGCAAGTAACTTAATGACTGAGCAGCATAAAGGCGAGCACTGAGACGCCTTGCAGCCTTAACCCTCAGGGGCACTTGGTGAGACCAGTTTTGGCACACTGGGTAAGTGGATAGCCACTTAAGAAGTGATCCCAGCCACAAGTGCTTTCCTGGGAAAGCTTCTGCTGAGCCCAAGTTAGCGATTTAAAGTGCCTTCTAAGCAGGCTGAGGAGGTTGTAGGCTCTCCAACCTGTGGGGTTTGAGAAATCATTACAGGCCTCCAGTCTCCATTTTGCACAGCCATATCAACATTGTGATCAACATATCATACCCCAGAAGATCACTTCTTACCCGGAAAATATCAGCAAGATATAGATACTGCTTTATTTTTTGTTTTGTTTTGTTTTCTTTGTTTTTATTATTGTTGTTTTGTTTTTAATTTCAACATCTTCCTTAAAATTTTTTCTTTTCTTTTCTTTCTTCATTTTTTCTAGTTTAGATATAATTTTCCATTGTTGCCTTTTTCAACAATTAGAACTTCAATTTTGCTAGTGGTTCTACCCATATTAACTGGGTTTTTTTCCCCAAATTTTATCCTGTAAAGTTTTTGTTTTTCTTGTTTTGGTTTGGTTTATTGCATTTTTGTCTTTCCTCTCTACTTGGTGGAGATGGGGTACTGTGTCCAAACAGTCTGGCAAAGAGATGATGACCTAACCACCCAACCTGGCACCCCCAAAGGTTGGGGGTTCTTAAGGTTGGGTCAAAGTACCCTACTGTACACCTATATTCCTCCCATCCCCCTCCTTCTTTGCCTCTCTTCTTTTGATCAATAGTTGCTTCTAACCACCCCCTCTCCTTTCTCCTTTTTCTTTTCTTTTAATTCTTTTCTCTCTCTCTCTTTCTTTTTTCCTTACTTGCTCTTTAATCTTCTCATCCTTCTGGTCCTGTACTAAAAGGACTCATCAAAACCCTACTCCAGAGTCATGGAAACTTAAAGAGCAGGAGGAAGTGAAAGGAAAATTAGGGCAAGGAAACAGATAAAAGAAATCACTCATGAGGAAGAATCAGCAGAAAACTCTTGGCATCCTGAAAATCCAGACCAGAGCAATCCCCACAAGGGGCTGTGAGGTCACTACTGCAGAGGATTCCATCTATAAGGAAATGTTAGAAATGACAGAAAGGGAACTTAGAATACAGATGATGAAAACAATCAAGGAAATGATGGAAACAATGGAGGAAATGCTGATAAAGTGGAAAAATAAATCCAAAAATAGAATCAATTAATTAATCAATCAATTAATGCTATGAAGAATATAAAAAGGATATGGCAGAGCTGAGGAAACTGAAGCAGTCAATTAGGGAACTTAAAGATGCGATAGAAAGTATCAAAAATAGATTAGACCATGCAGAAGAAAGAATCTCAGAGGTAGAGGACAAAGCTCTTGAGATAACTCAGATCATTAAAGAAGCAGAAACAAGAGAGAGAAAGCAGAATGTTCACTGACAGAATTATAGGACTCTATGAAGCATTCAAACATATGAGTTATAGGTATCCCAGAAGGGCTAGAAGAATGCCCCAGGGGAATGGAAGCCATACTAGAGAATATTACAAATGAAAATTCCCCAACTATCACCAAAGATTCTGACACTCTCCTTTCAAAGAGATATCGGACCACACATCGCCTCAACTCTAACCGAGCTTCCCCAAGACACATAGTGATGAACCTGTCCAAAGTCAAGACAAAAAAAAAAGATTCTTCAAGCTGCCAGGAGTAAGCACCAGTTGACCTACAGGGGCAAATCTATCAGGGTGACTGCAGACTTCTCTAATGAAACTTTCCAAGCAAGAAGACAATGGTCATCTACCCTTAATCTACTTAAACAGAACAACTTCCAGCCCAGAATTCTATATCCTGTGAAGCTAAGCTTTAAAATTGATAGAGAAATCAACTCATTCACTGATATACAAGCATTGAGGAAATTCGCCACAACAAGACCAGCTCTACAGGAAATATTTCAACCTGTTCCACACAGTGTCCACCACAATGGTCAACAGCAAAATAAGAACTCGGAAATTAAAGGACAGAGCCTAACTTCCACAATGATGCAAAAGATAAAACTAAGGGGGAGGGGAGGTTGAGGAAGGGATGGGAGAATACCTACCTGACGTGTACAATGAACACCCTCTGGGTGATGGGAGCACTTATAACCCTCACTCAAGCTCACAAAATAAGATGAATAGAACAATACCACATTTATAAATTATCTCAATAAATGTTAATGGCTTGAATTCCCCACTAAAGAGGCATAGATTAACTGACTGGATTAAACAACACAAGTCATCCATTTGTTGTCTGCAGGAAACACACCTAGCTTCAAAAGACAAATTAAAACTCTGAGGTAAGGGTTAGAAGACAATTTTTCAGGCAAATGCAATACAGAAGAAAAGAGGAGTTGCAATCTTATTTTCAGATGCATGTGGATTTAAAGCAACTAAAGTAAAAAAAGACAAAGATGGTCACTTTATATTGGTCAAGAGAAAAATACAACAAGAAGTCTTTTTAATTCTAAATATTTATGCACCCAATTTAAATGCTCCTAGATTTTTGAAACAGACCTTACTCAGTCTGAGCAATATGATATCCTATAATACCATAATAACAGGTGACTTTAACACTCCTCTTACAGAGCTGGACAGATCCCCTAAACAGAAATTAAACAAAGATATAAGGGACTTAAATGAGACCCTAGAACAACTGTGTTTGATAGATGCATATAGAACACTCCATCCCACACATATAGAATACACATTCTTCTCATTGGCCCATGGAACATTCTCCAAAATTGATTATATCCTAGGACACAAAACAAACCTCAACAGAATCAAAAGTATTGAAATTTTACCTTGTATTTTCCCAGACCACAAGACACTAAAGGTGGAACTAAACTCCAAAAAAAGTTCAACTCCATACAAAGGCAAGGAAATTAAACAATCTTCTGTTAGTTTTTTGAAAAAATAAATAAAATAGATAAACCTTTGGCCAGATTAATTAGAAATAGAAAAGTAAAATCTCTAGTAACCTCAATTAGAAGTGATAAAGGGGAAATTACAACTAATACCACAGAGATACAAGAGATCATTTCTGAACACTACTAGAAACTCTATGTCTAGAAATTTGACAATGTGAAAAAAATGGACCAATATTTGGAATCACACTCTCTCTGTAGACTTAGCCAAGATGAAATAGATCTCCTATACAGACCAATTTCAAGCACTGAGATTACAGAAAAAATAAAAAATCTTCCAACCAAAAAATGCCATGGTCCAGATAGATTCACACCAGAATTCTATCAAACCTTCAAGGAAGAGCTTATTCCCATACTGCAGAAATTAATCCAAAAAAATTGAAGAGGAAGGACTCTTCCCCAACACATTCTACGAAGCAAACATCACCCTGATACCAAAACCAGGAAAAGATCCAACTAAAAAGGAGAATTTCAGATCAATTTCACTCATGAATATAGATGCAAAAATTCTCAGCAAAATCTTAGCCAATAGATTACAACTTATCATTAAAAAAGTCATACATCATGATCAAGCAGGTTTCATTCCAGGGATGCAAGGCTGGTTCAACATACGCAAGTCCATAAATGTTATCCACCATATTAACAGAAGCAAAAACAAAGATCATTTGATCCTCTCAGTAGATGCAGAAAAAGTATTTGATAAATACTTTTCAGCATCCTTTTCTAATTAGAACTGAAGAGTATAGGCATAGGTGGCACATTTCTGAAACTGATCAAAGCTACCTATGACAAACCCACAGCTAATATTTTATTTTACTGAATGGAGTAAAACTGAAAGCTTTTCCTCTTAGAACTGGAACCAGACAAGGTTGTCCTCTGTCACCATTACTATTCAAGGTACTGCTGGAAGTGCTGGCCAATACAATTAGGCAAGACAAGGAAATAAAGGGCATCCAAATGGGAGCAGAGGAGATCAAACTCTCCCTCTTTGCTGACGACATGATCCTATACTTACAGAACCCCAAAGACTCAACCACAAGACTCCTGGAAGTCATCAGAACATACAGTAATGTCCCAGGATATAAAATCAATATCCACAAGTCAGTAGCCTTTGTATAAGGCAATAACAGTCAAGATGAGAGGCTAATTAAGGACACAACTTCCTTCCCTTCACCATAGCTTCAGAGAAAATGAAATACGTAGGTATATACCTAACACAGGAGGTGAAAGATCTCTATAAGGAAAATTATGAAATCCTAAGAAAGGAAACAGCAGAGGATATTAACTAATGGAAGAACATACCATGCTCATGGCTAGGAAGAACCAACCTTGTTAAAATGTCTATACTTCCCAAAGCAATTTACCTATTTAATGCCATCGCTATTTAGATACCAACATCGTACTTTCAAGATTTGGAAAAAATGTTTCCACCTTTTATATGGAACCAGAAAAAACCCCACGTAGCTAAGGAAGTTCTGAGTAATAAAAACAAAGCTGGAGGCATCACTATACCAGATTTTACAAAGCCATATTGGTAAGGAGGGCATGGTACTGGCACAAAAATAGAGAAATAGACATTTGGAATCGAAAAGAAAACCAGGAAATGAAACTAACATCTTACAACCACCTAATCTTTGATAAACCAATCAAGAACATACCTTGGGGGAAAGACTCCCTATTCAATAAATGGTGCTGGGAAAACTGGATATCCACATGTAAAAGACTGAAACTGG
>CAUYON010118000.1:0-16370 GCA_963573935.1 Arctocebus calabarensis
TCAACATAGCCTTCACCTCATTTACCCAATTACAGTGTTAAGGCATTTGTGTTCTACACCTGATAGATCCAACTTGTACTTGCAATATGCTCCATAGGTGTGGTCCCCTTACTAACCCTCCCCTCTATCGACCCACTCCCCTCTCCTCTCCTTCCCTCCTTCATCCTAGGCTATAGTTGTGATTCATCTTTCATATAAAAGTATGAGTGATTATAAAATGGTTTCATAGTAGTACCAAATACATTGGCTATTTTTTTCCCCATTCCTGAGATACTTCACCAAGAAGAATATTTTCCAGCTCCATCCATGTAAATATAAAAGAGGTAAAATCTCCATGTTTTTTAATGCTGCATAGTATTCCATGGTATACATATACCATAGTTTATTAATCCATTCATTGATCGATGGGCACTTGGGCTTCTTCCATGACTTGGCTATCATGAATTGAGCTGCAATGAACAATCTGGTGCAAATATCTTTGTTGCCAAATGATTTTTGGTCCTTTGGATATACACTTAGAGGTGGAATTGCAGGGTCAAATGGCAGGTCTACATTTAGATCCTTGAGTGTTCTCCAAACTTCCTTCCAAAAGGAACTACAAGCTTGCATTGCCACCAGCAGTGCAGAAATGTTCCCTCTTCTCCACATCCATGCCAACATCTGTAGTTTTGGGATTTTGTGATGTGGGCTACTCTTACTGGAGTTAGATGGTATCTCAGAGTGGTTTTGATTTACATTTCTCTGATGATTAAAGATGATGAGCATTTTTTCATGTGTATGTAGACCATGTGCCTGTCTTCTTCAGAGAAGCTTCTGTTCATGTCTCTTGACCACAATGAAATGGGATCACTTGTTTTTTTCTTAGTAATAAGTTTGAGTTCTCTGTGGATTCTTGTTATTAGACCTTTGTTGGAAATATAACTTGCAAAAATCCTCTTCCATTCTGAGGGATGTCTATTACTTTATTTGGTGTGTTCTTGGCAGTACAGAAGCTTTAAATTTGATCAGATCCCAGTAATGTATTTTTGATGTTGCTTCAATTGCCCGGGGTGTCCTCCTCATTAAAGTATTCTCCCCGGCCAATTTTTTCAAGTGTTTCCCGTGCACTCTCTTCAGGAATTTGTATAGTTTCATGTCTTAAGTTTAAGTCCTTTAACCACTGAGAGTCAATATTTTTTAGAGGAGAAAGGTGTAGGACCAGTTTCAGTCTTCTGCAGTTAACCAGCCAATTCACCCAGCACCATTCATTAAATAGGGAATCTTTCCCCCAATTTATATTTTTAATAGGATTATCAAAGATCAAATGATGATAAGCATCTAGGTTCACCTCTTGGTCTTCAATTCTGTTTCACACATCTACCTCTTCTATTTTTGTGCCAGTACCATGCTGTTTTGATCACTATTGATTTATGGTGTAGTCTGAAGTCTGGAAGCATGATTCCTCCCAATTTGTTTTTATTTCTGAGTAATGTCTTAGCTATTTGAGGTTTTTTCTGTTTCCATATAAAACAAAATACTAATTTTTCCAGGTATTTAAAGTATGACAGAGGTACTTTAATAGGTATCACATTAAATCTGTAGATTGCTTTAGGTAGTGTAGACATTTTTACAATGTTGATTCTTCCAAGCCCTGAGCATGGTATATTTTTCCGTTTGTTAACTTCTTCAGCTATTTCCTTTCTCAGAGTTTCATAATTCTCTTTATAGGGATCTTTCACATCCTTAGTTAGTACTCTCCCAGATATTTCATCTTCTTTGGCACTATTGTAAAGGAAATATAGCCCTTGCTTGTTTTTCTCCCCTTGACTTTTGTTGGTATATATAAAAGCTACAGATTTGTGAGTGTTAATTTTGTATCCTGAAACATTTCTATATTCCTTGATCACTTCTAGGAGTTTTGTAGTTGATTCCCCGGGATCTTCCAGATATACAATCATATCATCTACAAAGAGTGACAGTTTGATCTCCTCTGGTCCTATTTGGATCCCCTTGATTGCCTTTTCTTGTCTTATTGTGATGGCTAAGACTTCCATTACAATGTTAAAAAGCAGTGGAGACAATGGGCATCCTTGTCTGGTCCCTGATCTGAGTAGAAATGATTTCAATTTTACTCCATTCAATACGATATTGGCTGTTGGTTTGCTGTAGATGGCCTCTATCTGATTAAGAAAGGATGTTGAATATTATCAAAAACTTTTCCTTCATCAGTTGAGAGAATCATATGGTCTTTGTTTTTTAATTTGTTTATGTGATGTATTATGTTTATGGATTGAACCATCCTTGAGACCCTGGGATGAAACCTACCTGGTTGTGACGTATAATTTGTTTAATGTGTTCGATTCTGTTTGCTAGAATCTTATTGAATTTTTTTGCATCGATATTTATTAGAGATATTGGTCTATAATTTTCTTTACTTGTTGGGTCTTTTCCTGGTTTGGGAATCAGGGTGATATTTGCTTCTTGTGTCAGGTAGTATTCCTTCTTTTTCTATGTTTTGGAAAAGGTTGTAATATAGGTACTAGTTCCTCTTTAAAGGTTTGGTAGAATTCTTATGTGAAGCCATCTGGTCCTGGGCTTTTCTTTTTGGGGAGATTTCTTATGGTTGATGCTATTTCAATACGTGTTATAGGCTTGTTCAATATTTCCACTTCTTTCTGGCTAAGTCTAGGAAGGTGAAGTGTTTACAAGTATTGATCTATTTCCTTCAGATTTTCATATTTCTGGGAATAGAGTTTTATGTTGTTATTTGGCCTTTATCTGTTCACCTAATCTTCTGTTGCTATTTGGCCTTTATCATTTCTGATTGCTGAAATTAGGGATTTTACTCTTCTGCTTCTCTTAGGTTAGCCAAAAGTTTATCTATTTTATTGACCTTTTCAAAAATCCAACTTTTTGATTAATTGATTTGTTGTGTGATTATTTTGTTTTCAATTTCATTTAGTTCTGCTCTAATGTTAGTTTTTTCTTTTCTTCTGCTGGGTCTAGGGTTAGAATGTTCTTCCTTTTCCAGTTGCTTGAGGTGTACCATTAAATTGTTGACTTCCTCTCTTTCTGTTCTTTTGAGGAAGGCTTGCAATGCTATAAATTTCCCTTTTAGGACTGCCTTTGTGGTATCCCAGAGGTTCTGATAGTTCATGTCTTCATTATCATTTTGTTCCAAAATTTTGGTAATTTTCTTCTTAATCTCATCTATGACCCAGCTATCATTAAGCATGAGTTTATTTAGTTTCCATGTTTTTGTATGCATATGCAGATTCCTGTTGTTACTGAGTTCAACTTTTATTCCATGGTGATCTGAGAAGATGCAAGAAATAATTTCTGTTCTTTTAAATTTGCTGAGGTTAGACTTGTGATCTAAGATGTGATTAATTTTGGAGGATGATCCATGGACTGATGAAAAGACTGTGTATTCAGTTTTGTTAGAATGAATTTTTCTGTAGATGTCTGTTAAATGCAAATGTTGAATCGTTAAGTTTAAGTCTAAAATTCCTTTTCTTAGCTCATTATTGGAGGAGCTATCCAACCCTGCCAAAGGAATGTTAAAATCTCCAACAATTATGGTGCTGGAGGAAATCTAGTTGCTCATGTCTTAGAAACTCTCTTATACATTGAGGCACATTCTAATTGGGTGCATAAATGTTAATAATTGAAATCTCATCATAATGAGTATTGCTGTTAACAAATATGAAGTGACCATCCTTATTTTTCCTTACTTTTGTTGGTATAAAGCCTATTGTATCTGTGAATAAAATTGCAACACCTGCTTTTTTCTGATTTCCATTTGCCTGAATTATAGATGACCATCCCTTCACCATGAGCCTGTGTTTCTTTT
This sequence comes from Arctocebus calabarensis, assembly GCA_963573935.1. Lineage (NCBI taxonomy): Eukaryota > Metazoa > Chordata > Mammalia > Primates > Lorisidae > Arctocebus > Arctocebus calabarensis. The sequence goes on from CAUYON010118000.1 coordinate 3,833, forward strand.
AAGGTAAGCTTAGATTCTTGAATGCAGCAGATGTCTGGCCTGAGTTTTTGTATCCAATAACTCAACCTTCTTTAGAGGGCAAATTAAGCCTTTCACATTAATCGAGAGTATTGATACACCTGGTAGTATTTGGGGTATCGAGCTTTTCAGAAGTCCAGTGGATATTTTTAATCCTTTTGCCACTGTTGAAGGTGGAATTTGATCAGAAGTTTCTGAGTGAGTTTACTTTTGTGGCGGAGGATTGCGCTGGTCATTATGGAGCATAGGTCTGAGAATATCCTGGAGAGCTGGTTTAGTTATGGCAAATTTCTTCAACATGTGCATGTCATTGAAGTATTTTATTTCTCCATCATAGATGAAACTCAGTTTAGCTGGGTACAGGGTCCCGGGTTGAAACTCAGTTTAGCTGGGTACAGGATCCTGGGTTGAAAGTTCTTTTGTTTAAGGAAATTGTTTTGTTTTAGGTCCATGACCACACCCTTATAGCTTGAAAGGTTTCAGCAAAGAGACCTGCAGTCATCCTAATGTTCTCCCCTTGTAGGTTATGGTTTTCTTATGTCTGGCTGCTTACAGAATTTTCTTCTTCATATTAACCTTGGCGAAGCTATCTTTACCTCCATTTTGTTGAACTTATTTGCTATCCAAATTCTGAACTTGATTTCTGACATCTCAGCCATTTGTTTATGAATGGGATCTTGTGCTGTGTCTGTCATATCATTCCTTGGGGGAGATGATCTATTCTGATTATTCATGTTGCCAGAGCTTTTCCGCTGATTCTGCCTCATGATTATTTTTTGCTGGTTGGCTAGATGGGCAGATAAGGTGAAATTGGATTGGGAGCTCCTGGAGTTGTGGTTAACCAGCCCTTTGTCAGGGATCTGGGACTGGTGACTGCAGCTTCTTTCCCTACAGATTTGCATAGGACCCATACAGTGTTACAGTCTGAGGCTGAGGAAACCTACTTGTTGTAGTGGGGTTAGGTGGCTCTGTATTATATTCAACTGGTTCTTGTCCAATCCTAGTGGATCAGTGATCAGTGACTCTGGTTTGAAGTCTTAGCTGTGGAGAAATACAAGCAACTAAGACACCCCACCCACTATGGACAACAACTGGAAGAGGAAAATCAACCCTTACCATTACCACACAACCAGGGTACCATCCAAGAGGGTCCCTGAGTGATTGGCCCAGGTTGGGAGTTCCAAACCAATTGACCCAGTCAGTACGAACTCTCAAGTGGGAGAGTTCGAAAAGTCTCCAGCAAGTAGATGTCTGGAGGTCTACTAGCTGCTCAAATTTGGCTCACTCCAGTTCTCTGTGGAGTCAGAATGGCCCGCCCAGTAGCAGAGTTGGACTAGGGTGCTGTGTCTCTTTCTCCACTTTGCTCATCTTTCATGCCCAGTCATTGGTGACCCCACAGGGCTGAGGTCCTGTACCCTCCAATAAACAGATGTGCCAGGACTTTGCACCTGTCAAAGTCAAAGGAAGGTCAATGCTCCCTCAGCCTGGCCACTATCCTCTGCCACTAGCCAGCTGGGGGAACTGAGACCTGCCTGCTTTGGGTATTCAATAGCCACTGGGGGGTGTTCCACCTGAACACAGTCTAATCCTGAGGATAACAAGTCAGTGAATGCTTTTCTCCCTCAGCCACCATGCCTTTGCCCCAGCTGCTCTGCAGCACCAGTATCCCTATAGAGCTGGGTCTGGTTTATTCTGGCAGTCCTTAGAGGTGGGGAGGTGTCTCTCCAAGATTAGACCCTGGCAGGATCGCTCTATTGTTGCTGAATCTTTGTGGAAAGTGACCCTGTGAAGCTCCCAGGTGACTGCCACAGACAGGGAGTACTGGCTGTAGGAGCATCTCCAGGAACAAGGGGCACATGGATCCTGCAGCAGGGTGGGGAACACTGCACACGGTTCTGGCAGTGCTTGGCACACGGTGACTTCGGCAAGGAGAGCGCTTGGCCCATGAATCTGGCAGAGCGGGGTGCAGCATGGAGGCTCCAGCAGGGTGGGGCAAGTTGTTCTAGCAAGGCAGAGTGTGGGGCAATCAGCTCTAGCAGGGCAGAGTACACAGCAGTAGCAGGGTGGGGCATGCAGTTCTGACAGGGTGGAGTGCGGGGCACTTGGTCTGGCAGGGCAGGGAGCACTGTTCATGAGCCTCCTCCTGCAGTCTCTGCAGGAGTTAGGCTTCTGGATCATTAGGCAAGGGGAGAAGGGTGGACTTGAAGTTCAGAATGACAGGGAAAACTTTAGTTCAAATTTCCTGCCTGGCAAGATAGTGCTAACGGTCACAACAGGGTCCTTCTGGGGACATAGTCCCCACTTCCTACAATTCTCACCCCTGGGGTGAAATAAGAGGTCCTTAGTTTATTGGCTTGCCTGTAGAAAACCTACAGGAACAAACAAAGAGAAAAAAAAAAAAACTTTCTTGGGGAAGGGAATGGACACTTTTCCTTTGGGATGAATTTTGTACCTGAAGTTTGCTCTCTAGGAGTCGCAGCTTGCCTCAGCAGAGGTGACCTGCAGTTATCACTCTTCTCTCTCTCAGCTCAGCTCACAGTCTTCAGCTTAATTTGGTACTGTCTGGACATTATCCTTCCCTCTGGATGAGAGCTTATGTGGGGCCATCTTGACCATCCCCCCGCTTTTTTGAAACTGCTGACAGCACATGGAGGATTTTGTGCTTTTTAATTCTATTCAAAATGTCAGAAGCTTCTACGATGCTTCCTAAGGTGAACTTATTGCTCCAAAATGCAGATCCAGTGCCTTAGAAGTGGCTTCCAGATAGATAGCACTGCTCCTCTCTAATTTTTAATATTTCACTAATGTTTTTCCAAGGAAGCATGACCCTAGTTTCATCTGGTTAATGGCTTTGGGTGCATCATTTCCATGAGGCACAGTGATACTTTTTTCAGTGAGCCAGGCCTAACTGATTATGGGCATTAAGACTGTGTTGACTCAGCCTTTGGGCTAAATTTAGAAAAATAAAATAAATAGAAGCAGAAGTGAGTTAAGTAGAATCAAATGTAGGTACAATGACAGACTCACAGGTGCGGTAGATTTTTCCAGGTGCTTTTTTGATGAATCTAGGGAACTGTCACCAAGGTGGCTTCTCTCACTCCAGCTTCTTCACAATTTAGTTAATGCCTGGAAAAAGAATTGTTCTTTATTATATATCCAGACCAGTACTGAACTTTATACGGAATATGCCTCAGGGATATTTTATCTTCAAGAGAGCCTTATTTACATATAACATTGCTGGATATTTTTTCTTCTTCTTTTTTTTATTTTGATATTTTTTCTTCTTATAATTCTGTAGCAGAAGATCAAAAAGTATCTTCATTACACTTTTACAAGCTTCCCCTTCCCAAATTCCACCCCCTGTGGGACTCACTGGAAGCTCCACAGGAGCCGCAGGCAGGGCACTGTCCTGGAATCCTTGGCTCCCAGAAGGTTTGCCTCAAACCCCATCCTGATGAGGGATGGGAATACTCAAGGGAATACCCTCTTCCCTCCCCAGCCCAATCATGTTCTTCTAGGTCTTTCTTTTTTTTGTCATATAGACAGAGGCTGTTGGCAGGAGGTTTTAGAGACAGAGTGGTCTGGGCCTCTTTCTTCCTCTGAGAACTAAAACTCAGATTATTCATCTGTAGAAGGACTAATAAATTTGGCTTCCTTATTAGGTTGTTTTGGGGATTAAATGTGAAAAATTGCTGTATTGGTAAGGATTCTCCAGAAAAATAGAACCAGTAGAAAAAAAATACACACACACACACATATACATACATAAACATACATATTAGACTAAAAAGAGTCATAAGCAGGCTGGATCTCTGAATTACCCTTTGGAAGGGAGATGACCTGAGTCTCTGCTGGGCCCATAGCATATTTATATATATAAATATGTATATGTGTGTGTGTGTGTGTATACATATATATATATATATATATATATATATATATATATATATGGAGAGAGAGAGAGGATATAAGGAATTGACTCACATGGTCTTTATTGTGGAAGCTGAGAAGTCCTGGGACTTGCGATTGGCAGACTGGAGACCCAAGAGAGCTAATGGTGTGAGCTCCAGTTAGAAAGCTGACAGACTTGAGAGCTGAGAGGGGCCAATGTTTCAGTTCAAGTCTGAAGGTCAGAAAACCAAAGTCTCTGATCAAACAGTCAGGCAGGATGAATTCTCTCTTACTCAGAGTTTTTGCTCTACTCCCATCTCCAGTCGGTTGGATAAAGCCCACCCACCTTAGGCAGGACAGTCTACTTCACTTAGTCTACTACTAATTACAATGTTAAGTTCATCCAGAAACATTCTCACAGACACACTTCACACAGGATAATATTTGGCCAAATAGCTGGGCACCCCATGGCCTAGGCAAATTGACACATAATATTAATAATCACAAATGATTAGTGTAATACCTGGCATCTATGAGAATTTAACAAATGCTAATTCAGGGGCCTTTTCAGGTCACTGCTAATTCTCATTAATCTCTATCTTTCACTGAACTTCCATAATGTGTTAGTGGTAGTACTATAAAGGAATGATTTTATATACCATTTTATAACATTATAATGCATTTTATTGATTGCTTATGTCCATTTTGTTTTCCCTGAGAGAATAGAGATTTTAAAAAAAGGAAATCACTGGCATTTTCAGTTGTTAAATTAGTAAGGAGAATTGTGGCTTTTCCCTTCCTGCTCTTGATAGAGAGCAGAGAGATGTTTGTCCCTCTATGCCAAAGAGAAGAAGATGCTATGAATAAACCATTCCTGAAGATTTGAGTTTGCCCATTTGAAGGAAGGTTTGGATTTCACTGGGCATCTACTAAGCAATATGCATCACATTAAACCTGAATGGTGCTGAATAGCAGCATTGTGCTTTTCTAGCTAACTGGAGTTTGCAGAGAACGTTCTTGGGAATGTACATCCCAGAGTTTGGGAAACTGAATGGACATTAAATGTAATGTCTACTTCTCACATGGAGGTAGAAACCAATGAGAAGAACTTGGGGTGGTTTGGAGAGAAAAGCCAGGTGGAAAGGCACCATGGTGGGAAGATGGGGACAATCTTCACCATATCCCAGGTCCCAGGGATGTTTAGAGAGCACACAAGGGACTTCAGCAATTCCCACGTGTGAAGAACCAGAAGGGGTAGAAATGGAAGCAAACCAAGGGGCCACATCAAGCTTCGTGATGCTTTGGGATGGCTGGAGACTTGACTGCTGCTGTCCATGAGGTCTTGCTAGGGCAGAAGCAGAATGACCCTGAAGATCATCTCAAGAAACAACCTAGCACCATCCTGATGGAGATCACCTTGAAACAGGCCAGAATACCTGGCCAGACCAGACCGAACTGGAGCAGACAGGGACCATCCCAGCACCAATAGAAAGCCATTTCTATTTCCATTTCTCCTGTTTTGTCATCATCCCTATAAAACAAAGAATTTCAAACTAGGAAGGAGATGAAAGAAATGTTATGATAAAAGACAACTAATTTCCTCCACTTCAGGATGCTAGCATGGGAAGAAAATAAAAACGCTGCCCACACTGCTTCTTTCCCTGAGGTCTCTAAATTTCCAACCCAGGAGATAAGATCATCTGTAATTTTTTTAAATAACAAAGTGTAGACAGATTTTTTAAAATAACAAAGTGTAGTCACTTGTTATCACTACCAATATTAAGTTCTCTCTGTACACACACACATCTCTCATCTACTTGGAGTTGGGCAGAGTGTGTTTTAATGGTGGCCAACCGACTATGAGCATAAGTGTTAGGTGTTGTTTTTGATCTGAAAAAATCAAAATCCTTGGAGACACTCCAGTGTTTTCCTCCCTTGCTGTGGCTGCCTGAAACATACACATTAGATTAAACAGAGTCATAAGCAGGCTGGATCTCTGAGTCACCCCTTGGCAGGGAGATGCCCTGGGGTTCTGCTGGGCCCAAAGCAGATTTTCTGTGAGTAAGAAATAAACTGTTTATTAAGTCACTGGGTTTCCTGGTTGATTTGTAGCCAAAGGATAGTTTAACCTATCCTGACTAAGGTAGAAATTAATGCTGGAAGTGGGAGACCACATAATAGAAGCCTAAAATGTTTTGAACAGGCTCATCAGTCAGGGCAACAGGGTAATGTGTATCAGGATCTGAGAGATAATGAGGCAGGTAACAGGAGCAAAATATTTCTTAAAATAATGTCAGAGACAACTTGGGGCATATATTCGATTTGTATTACTGCTGCAACAAGTTATCACAAACCTAGACTTAAAACAACACAAGTCTATTTTCTTAAAGTTCTGTAGGGCAGACTCAGTGCCTGTGGCTCAATGGGCTAAGGTGCCAGCCATGTACACCTGACCTGGTGGGTTTAAAACCAGTCCGGGCCCGCCAAACAACAATGACGGCTGCAACCAAAAAATGGCTGGGCGTTGTGGTGGGTGCCTGTAGTCCTAGGTACTTGGGAGGAGGAGGCAGGAGACTTGCTTTAGCCCAGGAATTGGAGGTTGCTGTGAGCTGTGGTGCCACAGCACTCTATCTAGGGTGACAGCTTGAGGTTCTGTCTCAAAAAATAAAAATTAAAAAAAAAAAGTTCTGTAGGGCAGGAGTCCTACACGAGTCTCACCAATCTCAAATCAAGGTGTCAACAGGCGTCATTGCTCTCTGCAGGTTCCAGGGGAGAATCTGTTTTCATACACAGTTAGATTATTGGCAGAATTAGCTCCTTGTCATAGTAGAATTGACATTTACATTTCCTCACTGGCCATAAGCTGAGAGCTGTTTCAGCTTCTGGAGGCCACATTCCTAGATTTGTTAGTCCTTTCCTCCATCACCAAGGCCATAAAAGGGAGATTAACAGGTTAAATCTCATTTTTTCTTTTTCTTTTCTTCTTTTAATGAAAAAGTCTCACTCTGTCACCCTGGGATAGAGTACCATGGTGTCATCATAGCTTACAGCAATCTCAAACCCCTGGGTTCCAGTGATCCTCCTGCCTCAGCCTCCCAAGTAGCTGGGACTACAGGTGCCCATAACATCTGGCTAGTTTTTTTTACTTTTAGTAGAGATGGGGTCTCATTCTTGTTCAGGCTAGTCTCAAATTCCTGAGCTCAGCCGATCCACCTACCTTGGCTTCCCAAAGAGCTAGGATTACAGTGTGAGCCACTGCTCCCGGCCTCATTTTTTTTTTTTAATGAAGATTTGTGGCAACCTTGTGTTCAATAAGTCTATAATCACTCTTTTTCCAACAACAAGTACTCACTTCATGTCTGTGTCATATTTTAGTAATATTTCAGACTTTTCCACTATTATTAGACCTGTTCTGGTGATCTGTCATTAGTGATCTTTGATGCTACTATTGTAATTGTTATGGGTCACCACACACCACACACAGCACACTGCACAAATGTAAGATGGCATACTTAAGCAATATATATGTTGTGTGTGTTCTAACTGCTCCACGAACTGGCCATTCCCCAGTCTCTCTTCTTCTCCTCAACCCTCCCTATTCTCTGAAACCTAACCATACTAAAACCAATTAATTACCAATGAATAACAGTACAAGAGCCTCTAAGAGTTCAACTGAAAGGAAAAGTCACATGTCTCTCACTTTAAATCAAAAGCTAGAAATGATCAAGCCTAGTGAGGAAGGCACATCAAAAGCCAAGATCAGACCAAAAAAGTCAGGCCTCTTGCATCAAGCAACCGAGTTGTAAATGCAAAAGAAAAATTCTTGGAGGAAATTACAGGCTACTCCAGTGAACACTCCAGTGAACACATGAATGAGAGGAAAGCAAAGCAGTCTTTGAGCTGATATGGAGAAAGTTTGAGTGGTTTGGACAGAACATCAAACCAGCAACGAGGTTTCCTTAAGCCAAAGCCTGATCTAGAGTAAAGTCCCAACTCTTCGATTCTAGAGAGGCTCTGAAAGATGAGGAATCTACAGAAGAAAAATTGGAAGCTAGATGAAGTTGGGTCATGATGTTAGGAAAAAAGTCAGTTCCATAACATAAAAGTGCAAGGTGAAGCAGTAGGTGCTGATGTAGAAGCAACAAGTTATCCAGAAGGTCTAGTGAAGATCACTGATGAATGTGGCTACCTACACTAAACAACAGATTTTTAATACAGACAACCCAGCCTCCTGTGGGAAGAAGATACTATCTCGGACTTTCCCAGCGAGAGAAGAAAAATCAATGCCTGGTTTCAAAGCCTCAAAGGACAGGGTGACTCTCCTATTAGGAAGTCATGTACCTGGCAATTTTAATTCAAAGGCAGAAATCAATCATTTAACCTTTCAAAAATTCTAGTGTCCTTAAGAATTATCCTGACTCAGGCGGTGCCTGTGGCTCAGTGGGTAGGGCTCTGGCCCCATATAACAAGGGTGGTGGGTTAAAACCAGCCCAGCCAAACTGCAGTGAAAAAAATAGCCGTGAAAAGGAGCAAGATGGTGGCCGAGTAACAGTGTCCTTGCAAATGGCCACAGTGAGACTGGGGAGAGAAGACTTCAGGCATCTCTGGCTGGTGGGATCTGCCCAGAAACATACCTTTGGGGACACAGGGAGACAGTGTGAGACTTCTGGACCCCCTGAGAAAGGCAAAAGCAGTGGAGATCTGGCAAGTGGTTGTGTGTGTTCATTTGGTCTAATCCTGCCAGCAGCTGTAGGTGCAGCATCAGTGAGATTGCAAACTGAAAAGGCCTTACCTATGAGCTGTTTTGAGTTTTTTTGGACTTGGCACTCAGTTGAACTACCTTGGGAGAACTTGGGCAAGAGTGCGGAGGTCTTTGAGTGTTGTCTAGGGCCCCAGACTGAGCCACCGTGCCAGACAGAGCTACCTATGTTTAGTTGTGGGCTGAGTGGAGCCATTGTGGGAGAACTACCCTGGCAAGCTCCACCCTAAGGGTCATAGAACAAGCATGGGTGGAGCAAGTAATCTAGTGACTGAGCAGCCTAAAGGCAGGGAATGAGACACTTTGCAGCCTTAGCCCTCAGGGGCATAGGGTGAGATCCATTTTGGCACACCAGGTAAGTGGATAGTCACTTAAGGAGTGATCCCAGTGACAAGCACTTTCCTGGGAAAGCTTCTGCTTAGCCCAAATTAGCAATTTAAAGTGCCGTCTAAGCAGGCTGAGGAGGATTTAGGCTCTCCACACTGTGGGGTTTGAGAAATCATTAGAGGCCTCCAGTCTCCATTTTGTACAGCTGTATCAACATTGTGATTAACATATCACACACAGAAGATCACCTCTCGCGCAGACAATATTCAGCAAGATATAAATATTGCTTTGTTTTTGGTTTGTTTTGTTTTGTGCTTTTGTTTGTTTGTTTGTTTGTTTTGGTTATTGTTATTTTGTTTTTAATTTCAACATTTTCTTTAAACATTTTTCTTTTCTTTTTTCATTTTTCTAGTTTAAATATAATTTTCCATTTTTGCCTTTTTCACTAATCAGAAATTCATTTTTGGTAGTGTTTCTACCCTTATAAATTGTTTTTTTCCCAAATTTTATCCTGTAAAGTTTTCATTTTGCTTGTTTTGATTTGCTTTATTGCATTTTTGTCTTTCCTCTCTACTTGGTGGAGGTGGGGTACTGTGTCTAAACAGGCTGGTGAAGAGCTACTGACCTAACCTCCCTAATCTGGCACTCCCAGAGGTTGGGGGTTCTTAAGGTTAGGTCAAAATACCCTACTGTACACCTATATTGCTCCCATCCCCCTCTTTCTGTGCCTCTCTTCTTTTTGTCAATAGCTGCTTATACCTACCCCCTGTCCTTTCTCCTTTTTCTTTTCTTTTCTTTTATCTTTTCTTTTCTCTTTCTTTTTTCCTTCTTACTCTTTGATCTTCTCATCCTTCTGGTTCTGTACCAAAAGAACTCATCGAAACCCTAGTCCAGAGGCACGGCAACTTAAAGAACAGGAAGAAGTGAAAGGAAAATTAGGGCAAGGAAACAGATAAAAGAAATCACTTATGAGGAAGAATCAGTAGAAAACTCTTGGCATCATGAAAAACCAGTCCAGAGCCCCCCAAGGGACTGTGAGGTAGCTACTACAGAGGATTCCACCTATAAGGAAATGTTAGAAATGACAGAAAGAGAATTTGGAATACAGATGATGAAAACAATCAAGGAAATGAAGGAAACTGCTGATAAAATGGAAAAGGAAATCCAAAAACAGTATCAGTTAAGAGATGACTGCTATGAAGAATATAAGAGGGATATAGCAGAGCTGAGGGAAATGAAGCAGTCAATTAGAGAACGTAAAGATGCAATAGAAAGTATCAACAACAGATTAGACCATGCACAAGAATCTCAGAGGTAGAGGACAAAGCTCTTGAGATAACTCAGACAGTTAAAGAGGCAGAAAAGAAGAGAGAGAAAGCTGAATGTTCGCTGACAGAGTTATGGGACAAGAAGCGTTCAAACATATGAGTTATAGGTATCCCAGAAGGGGAAGAAGAATGCCCCAGGGGATGGAAGCCATACTAGAGAATATTATAAATGAAAATTTCCCAAATATCATCAAAGATTCTGACACTCTCCTTTCAGAGGGATATCGGACCTCAGGTCAAATCAACTCTAACTGAGCTTCCCCAAGACACATTGTGATGAACCTGCCCAAAGTCAAAACAAAAGAAATGATTCTTGAAGCTACCAGGAGTAAGTGCCAGTTGACCTACAGGGGCAAATCTATCAGGGTGACTGCAGACTTCTCAAATGAAACTTTCCAAGCAAGAAGACAATGGTCATCTACCTTTAATCTACTTAAACAGAACAATCTCCAGCCCAGAATTATATATCCTGTGAAGCTAAGCTTTAAAATTGATGGAGAAAACAAATCATTTACTGATATACAAACATTGAGGAAATTTGCCACAACAAGATCTGGTCTACAGGAAATACTTCAACCAATTCTACACACTGACCACCACAATGGATCAAGAGCTAAATAAGAACTCAGAAATTAAAGGACAGAGCCTAACTTTCACACTGATGCAAAAGATAAAACTAAGCAATGGACTCTCACAAAATAAGATGAATAGAACACTACCACACCTCAATTATCTCAATAAATGTTAATGGCTTGAATTCCCCACTGAAGAGGCATAGATTGGCTGACTGGATTAAAAAACACAATCCATCCATTTACTGTCTGCAGGAAACACACCTACCTTCAAAAGACAAATCACAACTCTGAGTTAAGGGTTGGAAGACAATTTTTCAGGCAAATGGAATTTAGAAGAAAAGAGGAGTTGTGATCTTATTTTCAGATACATGTGGATTTAAAGCAATCAAAGTCAAAAAAGACAAAGATAGTCACTTTATATTGGTCAAGGGAAAAATACAACAAGAAGACGTTTGAATTCTAAATATTTATGCACTCAATTTAAATGCTCCTAGATTCTTGAAATAGACCTTACTCAGTCTGAGCAATATGATATCCTATAATACCATAATAACAGGGGAGTTTAACATTCTTCTTACAGAGCTGGACAAATCCTCTAAACAGAAATTAAACAAAGACATAAGGGACTTAAATGAGACCCTAGAACAATTGTGCTTGATAGACGCATATAGAACACTCCATCCAACAGATAAAGAATATACATTCTTCTCATCAGCCCATGGATCATTCTCCAAAATTGATCATATCCTAGGACACAAAACAAACCTGAACAAAAATCAAAAGAATTGAAATTTTACCTTGTATTTTCTCAGACCACAATGCACTAAAGGTGGAACTCAACTCTAACAAAAACGTTCAACAACACACAAAGGTATGGGAATTGAACAATCTTCTGTTGAATGACAGTTGGGTGCAGGAAGAAATAAATCAGGAAATCATTAACTTCCTTGAGCATAACAACAATGAAGGCACAAGCTACCAAAACCTGTGGGATACTGCAAAAGCAGTTCTAAGAGGAAAATGTATCGCTTTAGATGCCTACATTCAAAAAACAGAAAGAGAGGCTTGGCGTCTGTGGCTGAGCGGGCTAAGGTGCCAGCCACGTACACCTGAGCTGGTGGGTTCGAATCCAGCCCAGGCCTGCCAAACAACAATGATGGCTGCAACCAAAAAATGGCCGGGTGTTGTGGCAGGCGCATGTAGTCCTAGCATCTTGGGAGGTGGAGGCAGGAGACTCACTTGAGCCCAGGAATTGGAGGTTGCTGTGAGCTGTGATGTCACAGCACTCTATCCAGGGTGACAGCTTGAGGCTTTGTCTCAAAAATAAATAAATAAATAAAAAAGCCCAAGCAGAAAGCAGCGGAAGACACAGTTAGGGTTCTAAAGTAGTTGGAACTCAAAAGGCACAATCTGGGACAGGCAGAAACCAGATAGAAATAAATGCCCAAATATGATATAAATCTCCTCCTCCCAAGTCATTGGCTGACTCCTAAATTGCGCATCTACAGAGTGAGACTATAAGAACCTAACAGAAAAGAGCAGTTAGAAGGCCAAAGAGCTGAGACGAGATTATAGGAGCTATGCAAGGCTAAAAGAGTTATAGTTAAAGACCAGCAAAGACAGAGGCCTTGGTGAAGACT
>CAUYON010118002.1:0-10060 GCA_963573935.1 Arctocebus calabarensis
TCTCTCAATGCAACTGTAATAAATAAGCATCTACATCCTTGAAGAATAAAACAAAAACAATTCATTAGTCAGTACAGTAAAAACACATACAATCCACTTTCATTTCCCTTTTTGTTGCTTGATTTGCCTTTCTTTCCCTATGTGACCTTTTGAGAGTAAAAGATATGTTACACTCAGCTTTTTTTTTTTTTTTTTTTTTTGTCTCCATTTTTTCAGCACAGGGCCTGGCAGATAGTATGTTATCAATAAATGGTAAGTGGTGAGTGTTTTGATTCTTGTGTTCAAACAACTCTGCATTCACAGCTAACATTCTATCAGCATTCTAACAGTAATTCTATCAGTGCTATATAAATTCAAGGCCAGTTTGATGATAGCCTCTCTCATTTCTTCCCTCGAAAAACTGCAAATTAATTGAGGGTTGTTCTTTTTTTTCCTTGGTTTTTTTTTAGATACAGAGTCTCACTCTGTCGCCCTTGGTAAAGTGCCATGGCTTCATGGCTCACAGCAACCTCCAGGCAATTCTCCTGTCTCAGTCTCCCAAGTAACTGGGACTACAGGCGCCCGCCACAACGCCCAGCTATTTTTTTGCTGCAGTTCGGCCAGGGCCAGGTTTGAACCTGCCACCCTTGGTACATGGGGCGGGCACCCCACTCACTGAGCCACAGGCACCACCCAATTGAGGGTTTAATTTTATAATAGAGGTTTATCATAACTTAGGGAACTTCACATTGAACTTTTTTTTTGTTTGTTTGTTCGTTTTTTTTGAGACAGAGCCTCAAGCTGTCACCCTGGATAGTGCTGTGTGTGGCATCACAGCACACAGCAACCTCCAATTCCTGGGCTCAAGAGAGTCTCTTGCCTCCACCTCCCAAGTAGCTGGGACCACAGGTGCCCGCCATAACACCTGGCCATTTTTTGGTTGCAGCTGTCATTGCTGTTTGGTGGGCCTGGGCTGGATTTGAACCCGCCAGCTCAGGTGTACGTGGCTGGTACCTTAGCCCGTTGAGCCACAAGCGCCGAGCCCACATTGAACTTTTAATCACTCAATATTGTCCTCAATAATAAATGGTACCTTAAGGTCATTTTCATAATAAACCTTCTCCCTTTGTAAAAAATTATAATGGAAAGCAAATTTCTAAGAGAACAATCTTCTTTCAGTTTTACTGTCCAAAATATAAGGTTCCTTCAGAGCAAGTGACAAGTAATATATGTTCTAAAAATCTAAAACAACAAAAATCTTCTGGGAAATTGGTATCTGTTTTCAAGATTTTTCATGATTAAGAATTCATAGAATAAAATCATACAGTAGTGACACACTTGATATATAGTTTTGTTTCTTTTTTTTTGAAGGTATCCAAGAACTTTACAAGTTAGCCCATGACATAAATCCCCTTACTTAGAAAACTATATTGTTTAAATCAAAAAAACTTTCATATTCCTAGCTAATGTCCATTTATAATAGCAGTATGTCCAGTGAAATAGAGTGAAAATATTTCTTAACAATTTTTTTCTTCCATTTAAGCTACCAATGCTTTTAAGAGTTTAAATACTAAAATTCAAACTAGCAGTGTACCTTTTCCTTAAGAGACAAGTAAATCGGCTCGGCGCCTGTGGCTCAATGGGCTAAGGCGCCAGCCACATACACCTGAGCTGGCGGGTTCGAATCCAGCCCGGGCTCACCAAACAACAATGACGGCTGCAACCAAAAAATGGCCGAGCATTGTAGCGGGCACCTGTAGTCTTAGCTACTTAGGAGGCGGAGGCAAGAGACTGCTTGAGCCCAGGAATTGGAGGTTGCTGTGAGCTGTGATGCCACAGCACTCTACCCAGGTTGACAGCTTGAGGCTCTGTCTCAAAAAAAAAAAAAAAAAAAGAATCCAGAAGAAGAATTCTTTTTCTACATATTTTTCTCGGATTAAACTTTTCTTTAAATATCCCCTGGCAAAGCATGTCTGTGGCTATAGATGAAATACATTCAATGGGTAATTCCTGTGCTTCCTCCCAAGGTCACAATCATGCCCAAAGGATCTTAAGCATTTGCAAATATGAAATTGACTTTAGACATAATTAGAAAGTACCAAAAAGTTTAAAATGTATAATAATAATACATTGTTTCTAGTTTTTTGTTTTGTTTTTTTTTGTTTGTTTCTAGTTTTTTATGTCTGTTTTTAAAGCTTAAATATAGATTACCTTAGCTATATTACCAGTATATCCCGGAACCAAAGTAAGATGGTTTTCTTGTTCCCATAATCCACTTAACTGTTGTTTTAAAATTTGAATATTTCTAGGAGAAAACAAAGAAGGAAGAAAAATAAGAAAGCAAATATAATAGAATATGGCTATTGGTAGTAAATATATTTAAGGAAACAGTTTAAAAATATTTAAGTATTCATCAGGAGAAAATTATGCTATTTAAAGTTAAACAACCATTAAAAATAATACACGTCATTCATGAAAATTTTTGATCTTTTTTTTTGAGACAGAGCCTCAAGCTGTCACCCTGGATAGAGTGCCGTAGCATCACAGCTCACAGCAATCCCCAATTCCTGGGCTCAAGTGAGTCTCCCGCCTCTGCCTCCCAAGTAGCTGGGGCTACAGGCGCCCACCACAACGCCCGGCCATTTTTTGGTTGCAGCCGTCATTGCTATTTGGTGGGCCCGGGCTAGATTCGAACTCGCCAGCTCAGGTGTACGTGGCTGGCGCCTTAGCCCGTTAAGCCACAGGCACTGAGCCGTCATTCATGAAAATTAAAGGTTATTGAGTTGTCAAAGCAGGTAAGAAAACAACTAGGCCATTTGAAACATCTGTATGACTTGTTCTTTGGTATGAAGTGGCAAATTTTGAGATCCTAGAAAGAAAATTATGAATTTTAACAAGACTGTTGGGATATTTTTATTGTGCGGCAGCACGATCATCTAGCTACTCTGGTAAAAAAAAAAAAAAAAAAAACCCACGTATTTTCACATCAAGGCAATACTTAAATTATGATTATAGTTTTCAGAATTGTAATCATCAACAATGATGGTTTAATAGTTTATGTTAAACAAGTTAATTTCTAGGTAGCCAAAGGAACCTGCAGGTTGCTTCCATTCATAATTCAACTACAGGCATCTCTTTTCAGATAATAGATATAAGGGTTAAATGACTGTTCTGCTTTTTTCTTCTAAAAGGAAGGGTAGGATCCTCCCCCAGGTGATTACTAGGCTGTGGAATTCAATTTCCAGGTATGCTTTTCACAAATGAATAATATCTCAAGATACTATCTCTCTGAAAAAGAAAAGAATAAATATTATATACTGATAATCACAGAATAAAATTATTACCTAGTTTAATCAAGATGCTTTTCTTTTCTTCTTTTTTTTTTTTTTCTGAGAAAGTCTCAAGCTGTTGCCCTGGGTAGTGTGCTGCGGCATCACAGCTCACAGCAAACTCAAACTCAGGCTTAAGCGATTCTCTTGCCTCAGCCTCCCAAGTAGCTGGGACTACAGGCACCCACCAC
This sequence comes from Arctocebus calabarensis, assembly GCA_963573935.1. Classification (NCBI taxonomy): domain Eukaryota; kingdom Metazoa; phylum Chordata; class Mammalia; order Primates; family Lorisidae; genus Arctocebus; species Arctocebus calabarensis. The sequence goes on from CAUYON010118002.1 coordinate 3,500, forward strand.
AATGCCTGGCTATTTTTTTCATTATTGTTGTTGCAGTTGTCATTGTTGTTTTAGCTGGCCTGAGCCGGGTTCAAAATCGCCAGCCTTGGTGTATGTGACTGGCGCCCTACCCACTGAGCTATGGGAGCTGCCCACAAGCTGCTTTTCTAAAGAAATTTTCAACATGAATTCGTTTTTAAAGGTATACTTACCCATCATTTATAATTTCTGTTTTGGAAGATAGTTCTGACCACCATCTTTTAATGACTGCTTGAAGCCAGTTTAAACCAACTATTACATATCTGAAATGACATTTTGTTACAAAATTCAAGTGTTTTCATCTAAGAAATCTTTACAAAAAATGTTTTCTTCTTTTCCAAAAATCCATATAAATATTGATCTTCTTCCTTTTAAAAATGTATTTCACTACTTTCATGATCTATTTCAAAAAATTCTATTTCATGTAACTTGGTTTTTTGTTTTTTTTTTTTTTTTGAGAGAGAGCCTCAAGGTGTTACCCTGATAGAGTGCTATGGCATCACAGCTCACAGCAACCTCCAATTCCTGGGCTCAAGTGAGTCTCTTGCCTCCACCTCCCAAGTAGCTGGGACTACAGGCGCCTGCCACAATGCCTGGCCATTTTTTTTTTTTTTGGTTGCAGCCGTCATTGTTGTTTGGTGAGCCCAGGTTGGATTCGAACCCGCCAGCTCAGGTGTACGTGGCTGGCACCTTAGCCCATTGAGCCACAGGCGCCAAGCCCATGTAACTTGTTTATAAATGCTTTTGTAATTGTTCTTTAGTTACTTCATATTCTTTTCCTTTTTTTTTAAGAGACAGAGTCTTCCCTGGCATTATATAGCTCACAGCAACCTCTAGCTCTTGGGCTTGGGCGATTCTCTTGCCTCAGCCTCCCGAGTAGCTGGGACTACAGGTGCATGCCACAATGCCCAGCTATTTTTTTGTTGGAGTTTGTCCGGGGCTGGGTTGGAAGCTGCCACCCTCAATATATGGGCTGGTACCCTCCTCACTGAGCCACAGGTGCTGCCCTCTTTTCCTAATTTTTTAATAAAACCTCTTTAAAAATTAAAACCATGCATGTCTCATAAAGGCCAATCTACTACTATGTACTCATAAAACACAAAATCAATGATATTGAAAAAGAAAAATGAATCAAGATTAAGATCAGCACTTACTCTTCAAATTTGCTTTTGAGCAGTGACTTTACTAGAGGCAACAAATCTACACAGCAGCCAAGGGAGATATATTGTTTTTCTTCCTGTAAACTAAAATAAAGAAATAATAAGTTATAAAAATATGAACAGGACATAATTTGACCTTCTTTAAGCCTACTTCTTTTCATAAAAAGATTATTTTTACCTATTAGTGAGCACAGGAAGGCAATCTACCACAACTCCAAGATCTTCTATCCTGTGAGTAAAAAGACAATAGCATTGCTAAGAGAACTAATTATTTTATATTTATTTTTATATTATAATATTCATACTGCTTTTGAAAAATTCATTAATTTAATAAATAATTTCAATGTCTATGATGAGTCAAGTGCTGGGGATACAGGAGTGAACGAGAGCTGACTTGCATTCCAGTGTGTGAATGTGGGGGTTGTGCGTGGAGGAGAGAGAGACAATAAACAATAAACAAATAAAATATATAGAGCAAGTTGATGATTAAGTACATGGAGAAAACTAAAACATAAAAGGGAGACAGGAATTCTTTGTACCCTCAATGAATACCAAAAAAAAAAAAAACAAGAAAAAAAAAAAAGAAAAGGGAAATAGGGAGTGAGGAAATAGGTATTTTTAAATAAGGTGGTCAAGGAAGGCCTCAACTAAGATGGAACATTTGACAGACCTGAATATAATGAGGAAGGTAATGCTTAAAATTCTCACTCAAAGGGGATTTTTAAAAGGTTAGTTTTCCCGTATCAGTGTCTCTTACTCACGGAAGGAGTTGGGGGGGTGGGGTCTTGGCGTGTGCCACACCTTTTGGGGGCAAAACATGATTGTAAGAGGGACTTTACCTAACAAATGCAATCAGTGTAACATGGTCTCTTATATTCTCAATGAATCCCCAACCAAAAAAAAAGAATCTTACTCAGAAAAAAATAACAGCTTTATTCTATACTATAAAATAGTTGGTTTTCTTTTTTTTGTTTTTTTTTTTTTAATTTCAGGTTAATGAAGGGTAAAAACAAAAACAGGTGAGTTTCTATATCTGGGTTACTTTACTTTTTTGAGACAGAGCCTCAAGCTCTCTCCCTGGGTAGAGTGCCATGCCATCACAGAGCACAGCAACCTCAAACTCCTGGGCTCAAGCGATTCTCCTATCTCTGCCTCCCAAGTAGCTGGGACTACAGGCATCTGCCACAACGCTCGGCTGTTTTTTGGTTGCAGCCATCATTGTTGTTTGGTAGGCCAGGGCTGGATTCGAGCCATCAGCTCAGGTGTATGTGGCTGGCGCCTTAGCCACTTGAGCCACAGGCGCAGAGCTTATTTTTGGTTACTCTTAAGACTGGTGATGAATGTAACAACAAAAGCAAATAGACAACCTACAGAATGGGAAAGGATATTTGCATATTTTGAATAAGACAAAAGCTGGATAACTAGGATCTATAGAGAACTTAAATTAATCCACATGAAAAAAGCCAACAAGAGAGATGAACAGAACCTTCTCTAAAGGTTCAAGTGGCTAAGGCACCACTCATGTACACCTCTGCTGATGGGTTCGAATCCAGCCCAGGCCCCCCAAACAACAAGGACGGCTGCAACCAAAAAATGGCCAGGCATTATGGCAGGCACCTGTAGTTCCCAGCTACTTGGGAGGTGGAAGCAGGAGACTCGCTTGAGCCCAGGAATTGGAGGTTGCTGTGAGCTGTGACGCCACAGCACTCTACCTAGGGTGACAGCTTGAGGCTCTGTCTCAAAAAAAAAAAAAAAAAAAAGAACCTTCTCTAAAGAAGACAGACAAATGGCTAGCAAACATAAGAAAAAATGCTCATCGTCTCTAATTATTAGAGAAATGCAAATCAAAACCATCCTGAGATATCATCTAACCTCAGCAAGAATGGCCCACATCACGAAATCTCAAAACTGCAGATGCTGGCGTGGATGTGAAGAGAAAGGAACACTTTTATACTGTTGGTGGGACTGCAAACTAATATAACCTTTTTGGAAGGAAGTATAGAGAATCCTCTAAGAACTCAAATCCACCCATCGTGGCCTCCCAGAGGGGTAGAATTAGAGACATGAGCCACCAAGACCAGCCAAGAAGATGTATTTCTAGTAGCACAGTGAAAAATAACTTCTATTGAACAAAGAGAATAAAAGGTCGCACTTACCTCACCAAATAAGCTACAAGTTCACTTATACTTCTCTTTTTCCAGAACGTTAAAGCTACATTCAATCTCAAATTCCTGCTGAACAAAACTTGAGCCATTGTTTCATGGTCCTGAGAAACCTGAAAGGCAATAATCTAATTTGTTAAAAAGAATACCAAAACAAGATATAAAACTATTTTTTTCCAATTAAATCATTCTGATAGACATAGTTTTAAATTATGCAAAGGTGACTCCTTTAATGGCATATAAAAAGAAATATTATAGTCGAATGTAGTAAACAAATGATCTGAACAAATTTAGAACCTATTTAATTTTTACCAATACTTTTTCTGTCTTGCTATTTTTCTTTTAAATCCCAATAATTTATAAAATAAACTAATGTAGCTGACCTACAAACATACGACTTAATTTATAATGTAGATAAAAGAAAAAGGTAAACAGAGGCTAGTCATTACCAAGTAAATGGCATGAGAAGGGACACAAACAATTCTGTGATCTTATAAGTATCATTTCAATTTGTCTATGTTTATATAATAAAATATTATTCCCCCATTGCAAAATGTTGAACTACGTAAGAGAAAAAACAAATACTCTCTACCTGCCCACATAAACATCCAATATCACTCTCCAGAAGTATTCACAGTCAACAGACTGGTATATATTTTTCCAAACCATTTTCTAGACAAAGACAAATTAAATACATATATGAAGACTCTGAAAAATTAAAAATGAAATTATCTACATTGTTTAAAACTTAACCTTTTTTCAATATCAAAACAGATTAACTATAAACTTCATTTCTTTTTCTTGTATTTTTTTGGAGACAGTCTTACTATGTCGCCCTCAGTAGAGTGCTGGGGCGGCACAGCTCACAGCAACCTCCAACTCCTGGGCTTAGGCGATTCTCTTGCCTCAGCCTCTCAAGTAGCTGGGACAATAGGCGCCTGACACAACACCGGGCTATTTTTTTGTTGCAGTTTGGCTGGTGCTGGGTTCAAACCCACCACCCTCAGTATATGGGGCCTGCACTCTACCCACTGAACCACAGGCACTGTCCTTCAACTTCATTTCTTAAAAATACTTTTTCTTTTTTTTTGAGACAGAGCCTTAAGCTGTCACCCTGGGTAGAGTGCTGTGGCATCACAGCTCACAGTAACCTTAAACTCCTGGGCTCAAGCGATTCTTCTGCTTCAGCCTCCCAAGTAGCTGGGACTATAGGCGCCTGCCACAATGCCTGGCTATTTTTTGGTTGCAGCCGTCATTGTTGTTTGGCGGGCCCGGGCTGGATTCGAACCCGACAGTTCAGGTGTACGTGGCTGGCGCCTTAGCCGCTTGAGTCATAGGTACTGAGCCTTTTTTTAAATTTTTGAGACAGAGTCTATGTCGCCCTGTCTCAAAAATGTTTAAAAAGGTAAAGTGATGTGGCGTCATAGCTCAAAGCAACCTCAAACTCTTTAGCTTAAGCAATTCTTTTGCCTCAGCCTCCCAAATAGCTGGGACTACAAGCGTCCATCACAACACCTAGCTATTTTTTGGTTGAAGTTATCACTGTTGTTTGACAGGCCTGGGCTGGATTTGAACCCGCCACTGAGCTACAAGTGCAGAGCCTAAAATACTTTTGTTAAGATTAATTTTATAATTGGAACAGCTATATCAACAATTTTACATATATGAAATTGGATAAGATAGTATGGCTTCACTTTTAGATTTAGGTTTTTAGAACAGGTACTGATCAATCATGTAAAAAAGGTTTGAAATAAAAGAACAGTAAACTTACTAGTTCAATTTGAGGCTAAGGAAGACTTGTGGAAAGTAATGACAATAAGAAAGCAATGTAAAAGGAGGGTCCTAAGAAAAACATCTCACGATGGTAATATGCAATTGAAATTTTTTTTCTTTAAAGGCACTTGCATTCACAAGTTTATTCCCTGAGTTCAAGTGAAGAACCAACCTAGGATCCAATCTAAGTCAGATTTCTAGGTTATATAGTCAAATGTTCATTTTCTTGAGTATGTAGTATAGTTTCTTTGGTTATTTAATCAGTATTGGCCTCATTACTTCGATAACTAGATGCAAGTACCGGTAGTATCTGTTTTTCACCCACTGGTTTATTTCTCCTCAGATCCTGCAGAGGACATTCAACATTACAACACAGCAGAATTGGCCAGCAAGATGGTTCATGCCTGTATTGCTAGTGCTCTAGAAGGTGAAGTGGGAGGAGCCCTTAAACTCAGGAGTTTGAGACCAGCCTGCCTGAGCATCAGGGAGACCCCCATCTCTATTAAAAATACAAAAAATCAGACAGGTTTGTGGCAGACACTTATAGTCCCACCTACTCAGAGGAGGCTGAGGCAGGAGGATCACTTGAACACAGAATTCAGAGGTTGCTATGAGGTAGGCAAACACCATGGTACTCTAACAACAGAGTGAGACTCTGTCTCAAAAAAGAAAACAACAGGCTCGGCGCCTGTGGCTCGACAGGCTAAGGTGCCAGCCACGTACACCTGAGCTGGTGGGTTCAAAACCAGCCTGGGCCAGCCAAACAATGATGGCTGCAACCAAAAAATGGCTAGGCATTGTGGCAGGCGCCTGTAGTCCCAGCTACTTGGGAGGTGGAGGCAAGAGACTTGCTTGAACCCAGGAATTGGAGGTTGATGCGAGCTGTGATGCCACAGCACTCCACCAAGGGCAATAAAGTGAGACTCTGTCTCTACAAAAAAAAAAAAAAAAGAAGAAGTTTTGTTTAGGCAAACCTGCTATGGCTTGCTGTTCTTCTGGCTCAAATATAATTGATTGTTTTATTTTATTTATTTATTTTTGAGAGACTCTCACTTTCTTGCCCATGGCATCACAGCAATCTCAAAGTCTTGGCGCCTGCCCCAATGCCCAGCTATTTTTCTGTTTTTGCAGTTCGGCTGAAGCCGGGTTTGAACCCGCCACCTTCGGTATATGGGGCCGGTGCCCTACTCGCTGGGCCACAGGCACCGCCCCCCCCCTTTTTTTGAGACAGAGCCTCAAGCTGTCACCCTAGATAGAGTGCAGTGACATCACAACTCACAGCAACCTCCAATTCCTGGGCTCAAGTGAGTCTCCTCCCAAGTAGCTGGGACTACTGGTGCACGCCACAACGCCCAGCCATTTTTTGGTTGCAGCTGTCATTGTTGTTTGGCGGGCCCGGGCTGGATTCGAACCCGCCAGCTCAGGTGTACGTGGCTGGCGCCTTAGCC
>CAUYON010118003.1:0-22000 GCA_963573935.1 Arctocebus calabarensis
GTAGTCCCAGCTACTAGGGAGGCTGAGGCAAGAGAATCGCTTAAGCCCAAGAGCTGGAGGTTGCTGTGAGCAGTGTGACGCCACGGCACTCTACCCAGGGCGATAAAGTGAGACTCTGTCTCTACAAAAAAAAAAAACAAACAAACTGGGCAGTACATGGAGGTGGTCAACATAAGGAAATAGGCCTACTGCAGTGATACATACCTTTGGAAATTTTCGTGTAAAGCTAATTTAAGATATTTAGCTTTGCATTCTTTTTTATTCATGTATATATTTATTGTTTGGTTTTTTTTTTTTTTTGCAGTTTTTGGCTGGGGCTGGGTTTGAACCGACCACCTCCAGCATATGGGGCCGCCTCCCTACTCCTTTGAGCCACAGGCACCACCCCCTATTCATGTATATATTTAATTAGCATCTGTTATATGCCATTTATAACATCAGGGTCTGCAAAAAGAGTACTTCCTAAAGTCATGTCTCTGAAATCAGTTATTCGTCTCTGTTTTGCCTCCTCCAAGATTACCTCCTGTCTGCCTGGAGGCAGATCAGGGATTTATAGTAATTTTTAAGGTTGTAATCCTCACTAGGAGGCTGAGGCAGGTGGATCACCTGGGTTCATGAGTTGGAGACCAGTCTGAGAAAGAGCGAGACCTCATCTCTAAAAATAACTGGGCGTCATGGCAGGTGCCTGTAGTCCCAGCTACTTGGGAGGCTGAGGCAAGGGGATCACTTGAGCCCAAGAGTTGGAGATTGCTATGAGCTATGACGTCACAGCACTCTACTCAGGCAATAAAGTGAGACTCTGTCACAAAAAAAAAAAAAAAAAAAGAAGATTGTAATCCCAATAATATACTATGCAGTGGGGATGGCTAGGGAAGAGAGACTCTTTAAGAAACTGCAGTTAGGGTGGCGCCTGTGGCTCAAGGATTAGGGCGCCAGCCCCATATGCCGAAGGTGGCGTGTTCAAACCTGGCTTTGGCCGAACTGTAAAGCAGAAAAATAGCCGGGCGTTGTGGCGGGCGCCTGTAGTCCCAGCTTCTCGGGAGGCTGAGGCAAGAGAATGGCCTAAGCCCAGGAGTTGGAGGTTGCTGTGAGCTGTGTGACGCCATGGCACTCCACTGAGGACGATAAAGTGAGACTCTGTCTCTACCGAAAAAAAACAAAACAAACAAACAAAAAAAAAAAAACAGGAAAGTCAGCAAAGTCTTTATAAACAATTTCTTTTTTTATCGTTAGGAGTCATTGAGGGTATACAGAACCAGGTTACATTGATTTATTTTGTTAGATAAGGACCCTTTTGTATAAACAATTTCAAAATATTACAGCGTTAATTTAGAATGCTTGAGTTGTAGTCCTCTTCACCCCATCCTCTCTTTTTCCAGTCCCTCCTCCTTGATTTTTGTTAAGTCTTACTTCCCTGTATGCACATGTGTGCTCATCAATAAGTTCCAATTTCATAGCAAGTACAGGTGGTATTTGTTTTCCATTTTTTAGTACTTAAGATAATGGTCTTTGGTTCCATTCAATTTGTTGCAAAATGCCTTAAGTCATCTTTCTTTTTTTTTAATGGCTGACTAGTATTCCTTGGCATACATATATCACATTTTGTCATCCACTCATGAATTGATAGGCATGTTGGTCGATGCCACATCTTTGCAATTGTGAACTGGGCTGCAATAAGCATTCTAGTGCAGGAGTCATTTTGATAAAATAATTTCTTTTTCTTTGGGTAAATGTCCCATACTGGGATTGCCAAATCAAATGGTAAGTCTACTTTTAGTTCTTGGAGGTATCTCCGTATTGTTTTCCATAGAGGTTGTACCAATTTGCAGTCCCATAGACAGTGTATAAGCATTCCTTTCTCTCATTGATGGCATCTGTTGTTTTGGATGTTTTCATAAAAACCAGTCTAACTGGGGTAAGATATTTCACTGTGGTTTTAATTTGTATTTCCCTGAGGAAGTGCAATTGAGCATTTTTTCATATGTTTCATGTACTTTCTTTTAAAAAGCTTCTGTTCACATCTTTCACCCACTTTTTAATGGGATTGTTTGTCTTTTTCTTGCTGATTTGCTTGAGTTCTTTGTAGATTCTGATTTAGCCCTTTATTGGCCGTACAGCTTGTAAAATATTTTCTCTCACTTTGCAGGTTGTATATTTCCTCTGTTCATTATTTTCTTCCTTATGCAGAAGTTTTTTAATTTAATCAAATTCCATTTATTTATTTTTGTTGTTGCTGTGATTGCCATTGAGGTCTTCATAAATTGTTGACCTAAGCCAACATCTAGAAGAGTTTGTCTGACATTTTCTTGTAGGATTCTTATGATTTCATGCCTTACATTTAAATATTTTATCCATCTTAAATTAATTTTTGTGAGTGGTGAGAGAAATGAATCCTATTTCATTATTCTACATGTGGCTGTCCAATTTTCTCAGTATCATTTATTGAATATTGATTCTTTTTCCTAGTGTATATTGTTGTCTGCTTTGCAAAGATCAGTTGATTTTATATGGATATTTTTATATCTGAGTTTTCTGTTCTGTTCCTTTGGTTTATGTCTCTATTTTTTTGTGCCAATGCCAGACTGTTTTGGCTACTATAACCTTGTAGTATAGTTTTAAGTCTGGCAATGTGATGCCTCCAGATTTGTGTTCCTACTGCTTAACATATCTTTGGCAATTTGGACTCTTTTCTGGTTCCAAATGAAGTGTAGAATTACTTTTTCTAGATCTGTGAAATATGACATTGATATTTTAATGAAAATTGCATTGAGCCTATAAATAACTTTTAGGAGTACTGAAATTTTAAATGTCAATTCTACCAATCCATGAGAATGACATGTTTAAAAATGTGGAACCCTTCATGAATTTGCATGTCATTCTTGTGCAAAGTCCATGCTAACCTTCTCTGTGTCATTCTCCTTTTTTAGTCCCCTGTCCTGCTAAAGTGAGCCAGGACATTCTTATTGTGGCCCTTTTGAAACTCAGGGAAATAAGTGGCAAAATTTAGGATCATATTTGTTCTCATGGAGCAATTCAACCACAAGGCTCTGTCTGGATAGAGCTTTTCTTTATGTGTCCACTGGCAGCCATTATACTGAGCCAGAGCCTCCTTCATGCAATTAAGAAGACAATGGTCACATGTTTACTCTATGTGAAGAGCTCAGATTCATCATACATAACTAGGTTAATTTCCATAATGCTCTTTCACAGCTCATAAATACCTACTTACTAATGCATGCTAACTGGGAATAATGCAGATTGTTTCCATTTGGCCCTTGGGGTCTCCACACTCTGTCCTGTCCCTTCCCTCCAGTCTCCTCTCCACACTTTGTTCAGACCCTTCCCTCCAGTTTCCTCTCCACGCTCCATCCTGTCCCTTCCCTCCAGTCTCCTCTCCACACTGTCCTGTCCCTTCCCTCCAGTCTCCTCTCCACGCTCCGTCCTGTCCCTTCCCTCCAGTCTCCTCTCCACGCTCTGTCCTGTCCCTTCCCTTCAGTCTCCTCTCTACACTCTGTCTTGTCCCTTCCTTCCAGCCTCCTCTCTCATCTTCCTCAACACATCTCCTCTACTGCATTTCAACATCCTTGCTGTTTTTCTCGTGCCAAACTTGCTCGGTCTCACTGCCGCTGGGAGCCCTCCCTCCTGGCTCTTCACTCATACTTCTTTGTATTTCAACTTTAGCACGGGCTTCAGAGGGCTGTGGCAGCCTAGTTTACTGGAGTACCTGAAACCTGAGAAGATGGAAAAATTAGCCCAATTAGTCTTCTTTAGCTTTGGGTAAACACAGGGCTTGCTTTTTTCAAATGTATCAAAGACCAATATGATCAGAGGCTGACAGGATGGTCTCTGTTGCTTGTGGGTCCCTAGTGCAGGGTCTCATCTGTGTCCCCTTCTGCTCACACCTGCTTTATGGTTATACCAGATTTCAAGTAGGAAGGAGCATGAAACCTCCTGTGATATAATTCACATTGTATTTACTTTCTAATCCCCTTCCTCTGACCTCCTGATGGGGAAAAATATGGGGGTAAGCATGTCTAATAGTAATATAATACATAGGCTCCCAGGTTCCTATATTCAGCTTAGCATGTGCATGATAGGGTGATCTCTCTAATATAGCTCCTATCTTAGATTTCACTTACTTATTAAAGATTCTCTTAAAACCAAATTCTATTGTTCTAGAAATGTTCATTATGACATTTTTATTGTAAATTTAATATAACCAATTACAGATAATAGAGAAAATGAAATACCTTTCTTGTGTCAGCTTCTAGTTCTTTTACAAGTATCATTCACTCAATTACACAGAATCTTAAACAATGGTTCTTTTTTCTTAACTTCATATTATAAAATTCTATACAGAGGTGGCCAATGTGTAAAGAATATTTTTTATATATTTTCTAAGACTATTTTGTAGTAATATTTTTAAATAGTGTGTAAAATTTTGTAATGAATATTTTATAAATAAAGTTACATTTACCTCATTTTACCTACGTAAAATGTTCTCATTTTACCTATGTATGGCAACTTTATAGGGGGTTTAGGGGATTCTCTGCGGAATAAGTAATATGACGAATTTTATTAAACTATACAAAAAGAGAAACATCTTTGCCAAGTCTGCTATTTTTGTAAGTGGCTGACAGGGTTCTCCAGAGGCTTAGTCATCCACTGCTGCGGGGAAACAGAGTGCAGACTTTGGCCTTAGACAGACTTATGTTGGAATTCTTGGTTTGTTATCATGCTGAGGCCCATATTCCCCATCTTCACAATGAAGTGTGTCTTTACAGAAGCACCAGTGCATAGTGGCTGCTAAAATTTGGGGCACTTAACAAATGGCAGTTTTTTCTTTCCTGAAAATTCACAATAATATTGTTTTTAACTTGCAGTTGAAGATAAGAAAGTGATGTGAAAGAACAACATCTGTGAACAGGAAGGAGTCTTGAGTGGCACCTGCTGAATTGGGTCATTGGCTATTCTAGAAAGTTCCATCACCTTCCCGTCCTCCAACCAGGTACCAGTGCTCCTTGTCTTTGGTTGCATAAGTAGCAAAGTTGATAGTTGTTATATTATGTCTGTTTAATGCAGGAAAGCAAATGACCCTTCCTTTGGTTAATCATAAAAACAAAGTGAAACTATGAGTTCATGTTTGTTTATGTTCAAAATTCAGCTGAAAGTAATCAAACGTAATGGTTCCATTTACAGAATTTGCAATTCACAGAGATTTGATTAGAAATCATGCAGTTTAGTGATATTTCTCACTGAACATAGTTGATCCAGGAAATTCCAAAACTTGAAGTGATCTTAGTGTTTAAAAGGTACCCTTTAAATTTCAAAGAAAAAATTGCTTTTTTAAAGTTGTGAGTTTATTTGCCCACTGAGAGGTCGTGGCTATTTTCTTAGTGATGTATGTACTTGGCAGGTCTTATTGTTCGTTAACATAGAAAACTGCCTCCCATATGTTGAGGTAGAATGGCCCTCTGCATCAGTGTGGGTAAAGTTTTGAGAGAAAGAATTATTAAGGCACATTTTTCAGCATGCTCATTGTAAAGAAACTGAATCTTTTCCATTTTAAATTAAAAGTGCATTTTAGAAAAACAGAATACAAATTTATGTTTTAATATATTGTACTGTAAAAAAGATAGACATCTTCTTCACTCCTTTTGAGACCACTGACAGGTATTACCTTTTTAAATTGGATATTTAGGAAAGATACAATAAAATGATTAATTTCCTTGCATTTAGATGTAGTATAGGCTTTCTTTATACTCGTCAGCTCAATTTCAACAAGTAAGTATATTAGGACTAACAGAGGATGAAAACTCTGGGTCACTTTTGGCTTTAAGTGTAAAGAACCTACATGTGTTGGGTACTAACTCTATCCAGGCTGCCTCGTATTTGACTAGTCCTAATGTAATACTAATAGCTAACATTTATTAAATGCTTATTGTGTATCAGACATTGTCTTATTTGACTATCAGTCTTACAAATTATTATCTGCCCTACTTTCTGGGGGAATAAATTTGGGGTGAGGGAAGTGAAATAACTTGGACAAACACATATCCAGGGAGTGGCCCACGGGAAATTCCAAGCCAAGTTCCTCCAACTCTTAGCTAGAGTTCTTAACTATTCTTCCATGTTGCTTGGAGCCTACTCCCAGTTGCCCATAGGGGTGTTATTTCTTATGCAGAGATGTTTCAGGTACCTAAAAAGCTAAGTAATTTCCTTCTTAAAAATATTTGTTTTATGCATTTTTATGTTCTACATTAGTTCTATTTTTTTATTCTTTTAATATTTTTGTAGATGCATGAAGGACTCCTTTTTTCTAGTCTTCATCAACTTTTACGTCTATTCTTCTACAGTGGCCTTTTAACTGTACTCCTGTTTGGAGTCTGTGCTCCACACTGGGTCATCTTCCATGTTGCCCCCAGGGATCCATCCTTCTTTAAAAGTTTGCCTTGGCTTGTAAACACTTTCATAAATCACGCTTGGCCCCTTCCTTCCCCCTTCCCAGTAAGAATTACTTTGTATTCTGCGTTTAATACAAATGTATTCATACAGTGCTTAAGAAAATGCCATGAAGGCTATCTTAAACAGTTTGATGAAAATATTTCAGATTGTATGTGATGTCAGCACATTGTGCCCCATGATTGCACTAATGTACACAGCTATGATTTAATAAAAATTAAAAGAAATTACTTTGTATTCTAGCATCATCTCACATTCTCCATAGGAATAGTGTTTAATTTATTTATATACATCTGTGTCCCACACTAGAGTGTGGAGAGATTACATGTTATATATTGTTTATTCTCAATAATAGGTACTACATAGGAACTTAATGAATATTTTCTTTAATTAGGATAAACTATAAATTGTGGTAAAGGATACCATTTATTTAATTAAGAAAATTTTTCTTCTAATTATTAGACATGATCAGCATCTTCTTTGATCTTTGTACTTAAAGTAGAATTAAAATGAAATATTTAGTTGAAAACTAAAAATTAATATATGAGCCTGTATTTAGGTAACTTAAGATATAAGTTCTAGGCTCAGTGTTTTAGAAATAAAATAAAGCATTCAATATGGGTCATGTCTACTGTCCACGTGGCATATGGATGATGTCAGTGGTATGCTGATGATGCTATCAGATAAGAGTTAAGAATGTGCTTAGGGGGCGGCGACTGTGGCTCATCGAGTAGAGCGCCAGCCCCATATACCGAAGGTGGCGGGTTCAAACCTGGCCTCAGCCAAACTGCAAAATGGAAAAATAGCTGGACATTGTAGTGGGCGCCTGTAGTCACAGCTACTCAGGAGGCTGAAGCAAGAGAATTGCCTAAGCCCAGGAGTTGGAAGTTGCTGTGAGCTGTGATGCCACTGCACTCTACCCAGGGTGATAAAGTGAGACTCTATCTCTACAAAAAAAAAAGAATGTGCTTAGGGAAACATAATTGTGAAAACAAATACTTATGCAATGTGTTTGTAATTTCTAGGTGAATGCTTGTTTTTTCTTTTCTTTGGGATGTTTACAGATTATGTGGAAAATGTGAAAGATTATCCATGTTCTATTTTTAAACTAGGAGCAACTATACCAAGTGAAAACTTAGAATTCTAATTTCAGTTGGCAGCTGGCCCTGAAATGCACCTCTAATTAGGAACATTTTTTGTGGTTTAAAACTTTTCTTTCAGTTTTTGTTGTAATAAATGGGAAGGACTATGGTTTTTATTGAAGCTTCTGATGTTTGTTGGAACAACCTTCTGCAAATGGAACACTGGGGAAATAGGACTGATCTGGAACTTTCAGTTCTCATTTGATCCAGTTCTAGATAGATAAAATCTGAAGGTCATTCATTAAAGATTTCTTTATAAAGATTTTTAAGGTTCATTTTCCCATTCCTAAAGCACAAAATAAACAAGCCAATAAAATGGGTGGGCTAGTTTATTTTCTGCAAACCATAGGAGTCAAATTACATTCTGCATAATTGTTTTACTTTGACTTATTGAATAATATTATATTATATTTTGGGAAAATTAAATTTTAAAATTTATATCAAATACATGGTACTTTGAATTTGCTATGTGAGTTCTTAGTAAGTGTCCATTAATATTAAGTATAATTAATACTTTTAAAAGAATATTATCCTTTTATATCTTCATAGGTTTATTTGCTGCAAACAGATGTGAAACATTAGGCTTGTGATATACTCCTAATAAAACAGAATGTATGATATGTGTAACAGATCTGAGGAAGAACAATTCATTGAACATTGGATCATTATTACTAGTGCTTCTATTCTCTATAACAAACAACATCTATGTTTATTAGTATGTTTGAGATTTCTTTTTTTTTTTTACTCTATAGCTGTTTTCACCATTAAAAATAGTAACAGATTTCTGAATTTTGCAGGCAAGAATGCGCTTGGCAAGAATACCAAGCGCATTCTTGAATTTCTGAATCTTCCTTATTCTTTGGGGTGGTCAATTACATGTTAATAGAAGTTGCTGAATGGTTTTAAGAATTTTAAGGGAAAAACAGATAGCTGGCATGAACTTTCCTCTTTTACCTGTCTCCTTCCTACTGCATGGCAGGTGGTCATGATGACTGAAACTCAAATAGCTGTTTTGGCCCAAGAATTGACCTGAAGGTGGAGGCCATGTATATTGTGTCATTGGAAAGTACATAGTGAGCTTTTACCATGACTGACCTAGTATTGCCCCTCAGCTTGACTACACTTCAGATGGATTTCTTCTTGAATTTAGATCTCAGGGCTCCTCTGTCTTAGTGCATTTTATTTTGGGAAAACTTTGATTTGTAAATTCTTTTTCTGTCCCCTTGAGATGTAAATTTTCTTCTAGCCTGTGTTTTACAGTCTGGCAGCATTATTCTCAAGAACCTGAAAGCCAACTCATTGAAATGTAGTGACCAAGAAAGACGGTTCCCCAACCTCCCACTCTGTGTGGGATGGTGGGAGCCTCACTCTGGGAAGCAACAATCACAAAATGTATTGACCAACCTTCTCCTTCTCATCTTCCAGTGCCTTCCACGGCCTCATCCCAGAGCTTAACAATTGTTTCACCATAGTTGAGTTGTCTCTCTCCTCTGTTAGGATAGTCTTGAATACATTCTTCTTTTCCTATTTAATTCTGTTCAGTGAAATTTTTCTTTGACATCCTAGAATATTCTAATTGTGCAAGAGGAGCTTGTCTTATGAAAGAATACTGGTTAATAAATGAAGGAAGTAGAAAAGAATCAGAAAATTGTTATGTTGTGCAATAACCATTTAGGCAAGAATCATTAATAGATGATATAACCATTAAGTATTGGGGAAGAGGGTATATAAGCCTGGTGCCAAAGTTGTGGTATTCAAATCATTTAATAATTACAGAGGAAAAACACAATAGAGAGATCTAGATAATACCAGTTTAACTAAATGCTCTCACTTAGTATCACTAATAAGAAATGACTTGATATTATGTGCCTTCTGATATGATAGAAGATGAAATATGCCACATTGCCTATGAAATTTCCTTACCACTTGAATCCACCCAAGTCTCCACACCCAAATTCCAATTTATAGGAAGATTTTTTTTTGAAATAAAAATTCTTCTCTTTCAGAAGGTAGAAAAACTAATTCATGGAGTGAATATTTTCCTTTGGTCTTCACAGTTAGAGGCTGGGAGAGCCTCCAAATGGAAGGAAATTAGATCCTTTGTGCTACTTGGAACTTACATCTTTTGTAAGGTACTGTACTGTACATTAGAGTTTCTATCATGTGAAACTGATACAAGCAGAAACTTGGGAATCTAAATTAGATTTAGATGACTCTAAATCAGTAAAATTGTGGCAACACTCTCTGCACATTGAAAAAACCATGCTCTCTGTATCAATGAGCCAAAGCCACTGCCAGGAAGAATAGGTGGAGAAAATTTATTTATAACTATATATGAAGCAAAGTAATCCAAAATAGTTCAGGCTCAAATATTATCACATAATAAAAATATATAATTAGCATCACATAAAAATAAAATATAAGAAATATTTCAAACATAAAATCTTTGAAATGTAAAGGAAACAAAAACTTTAGTCCAATTTTCTGTTCCTGCAAATGTGAAATTCATTTCCAGAAAGTAGAGTGACTTCTCCAAAGTTACACTGCTCATCAGAAGCATGATTGGGACTAAAATTCAAGCCTTCATGTTCTTGACAATATTCTTTTTCCACTCCCAGATTAAAAAAATGTGAAGTTGTGAACATATCCTAAGGGAGTTAAGTTCACTTTAGAAGTTCCATTGAATTCATAAAAAGGGACCATAAGCCAAGAGAATTTCCTTATGGTTCAGATTGTATTTGAATGAAGATTTTGAAAAAATAAAAATAAAAATACAATTTATCAGAATAATACAAGTGTTTCCCATCACTTATCAAGAAAGGATGAAAGGAAACAGATTTAAAAACTGCCAGTTGAAATCATATGTACTTACTGTATGTAACCTGATATTTTGTAGTATATACACATTGTGGAATGACTGATAGCTAATTAACATACACATTATACATCAAGTACTTATTTTTTTGTGGTAATTATACTTTATATCCATTTTCTTAGCATTTTTCAAAAATATATTATTAACTATAGTTAACATTATTAACAACCATGTTGTAGAATAGATCTCTTGAACTTATTTTTCCTACCTAACAGAAATTTTGGGAGGCAAACATGATAACCACTCACTATGGAAATCTAACTGAAATTTTGCTTCCTTTGACCAACCTACCTCCAACCTCGTAATCACCACCCAATTGCTAGTAACCAGCATTCTATTCTCTATTTTGACAAGACAAACTCTTTTTGATTCTACAAATTATGTAGATTATGTGATATTGGTCTTTCTGTGCTGGGTTTATTTCACTTAACACAACACCCTTCAGGTTCATCTATATTGTTACAAATGATAGGGCTTCCTTCCTTTTATCACTGAATAGTATTTCATTGCATATATGTGCCTTGTGTATTCATCTGTTGGTTGAAGCTTAGGTTGAGTGAATTACTTGACTATTATGAAGAAGGATACAACAAAAAGAAATCTCCTCATCACTCTGATTTCATTTCTTTTTGCTATGAACCTAAGTAGTGGGATTGCTAGATCAAATCATAGTTTTATTTTAATTTTTTGAGGAGCCTAAGTACTGTTTTCCATAATGGCTATACTAATTTACATTACCATCAACAGTGTGTTAGGATTTCCTAAGACTTATCTTTTGTCCTAGAGCCGTTCTAAAAGATGTGAGGTGGTATCTCATCATGGTTTTAATTTTAATTTTCCTGATGGTTAGTGATGGCGAACCGTTTATCATATACTCTTTGCCCATTAATTGTCTTCTTTTGAGAAATGTCTATTCATGTCCTTTGCCATTTGGGGGGGGGTGTCAAGATTATTTGTTTTCTTGCCATTGAGTTACTTGAGTTCCTTGTATGGTTTGGTAACCTCTTTGTTGCCTCTTAGTTGGCAAATATTTTCTCCTGTTATGTAGGTTGTTTCTTTTCTCTGTTTTTTTATTTGCTATGCAGAAGCTTTTGAATTTGCTGTAGTTCCACTAATGACAAGTAAAAATCTGATAATATATTTTCTAGTCAATGATCACTCAATCTGATATTTATTTTCTGGGAACAACTTCCCCTCTCAAGTGGTACAAAAAGCCATTCAAATCCCTCTAAAACTCTTCCTTATCTATCCTCCCTTCCAATTCAGTTTTATGTTTTTAATGCGCATATTAATTAATGATGGCCTAAATGTTATCTTTATTGTTTTAAAATCGTCCCATCTCATAACAAAGTTACCATGTGGGGATAAGGCTTTGACTTTCTAAAAGATATTGCAGTAAAAATCAATCACCTGTACTCTGATCTGAGAATTTTGCTCCCCTTTTCTTATTAATAATATTGCCAATAGCTTTCTGTAGATGTCTTTATTCAAGGAACTAATATTTATAAGTTAAAGTTCCATATGAGCACTAACAAAGCATGTAAAAGTTATTCTGTAGTATGACAGAATGAAATGATGTTGGAAGAACAAACCCGAAACAATGACAACTAAGAAAAAAAAGGTTAGCACATAAAACCATGAAAGGAAAACACCCAGGCACCTGAAACAAACAGGAAACTAGGTTAGATGTGCCTGGACCCTGAGGATAGATGCAGGAATATTACATGTCTCCTTTACATATATCTTTCATAACCTCAGGCACAGAGGGGCCTCAAAAGAAATCAAACCCTGCTGAAGATGAACTCAGTGTCTAAAATATATACCAGATAATGCTGAGTAATCATAGTCTAAATATTTAAGACTTTATGTTAATTATGCTATACATGTTCAGAGAAATGAAGAAAGGAGTTGATACATGAGCCAAAAACAGAAATTAAAAAAGAAAAGCACTCCATAGACATCCAAAAAATAAAAAAAAGTAGTCAATAAAATTAAATAGTTTCAAAGTATATTTGGTAAATATTTGGAAGGAATTAGTCAATGGGACGATAAATCTAAGGAAATACACTTATCCAGTGCTTCTTTAGGTGAGGTCTGTGGGCAAGTAGAGTTCTACCACCTGCTACCAGACTGACAAGAGATAAGTACAGGAATTGAGAGTAATCATTTACAATATTTCATAACAAGTCAATAAAATAATATTTTTGTTGTTGAATCTAAGAAAAAATGTAGCATCCATTTTTGTCTTTTTATTTTATTTATTTCTGATAATTAATTATTTTTTAAGTATCATTTACACTAGATTATAAAAAAAAAACTGATCCTTTAATTAGTTTAAGAAGAACTCAAGTGGACTATAGGAGACAGAGATAAAGAGGTAAAAATTATAAAAGAGCAATTTAGAGGCATAAAGAATTTATAACTCACCAGACCTTGAATTGGTGATACCCAAGAGACATACATAATTTATTTTTACATTAGATGGAGGGAGGTATTTTCAAATATTTACACTATATTTAATTGAATCAGAATCATTGCAAGGAAATTAACATGTATGGCCTCTCTCCTAATGCTCTATATTTTAAAGGAACAACAGATAATTAATTACCTAATAGAGAAGACAGGTGGGAAAAACCATTTTATCCATTGAAGCCCAAAGTACCATCTCCTTTTCCTTTCCCATTCCATGGTTGAGTATTTCTACTACCTTTAATTCAACATCTATAAGAACCACGTTTTCATTTGTTTTAAAATTGAAGTTTAAAGAAATAATGCATTGTTACAAATAATCCACCATGGAATGCTGCCTTATATATGCATGGCTTTGTAGTTGACAGTTTCTTATGATTTTAAAGTATATTAACTCCATAGGGTCAAAAGTGCAACTGTATAATTTTGTAATACTTCCTTTAAGTTTTGAAAATCTTTATAGACAAAACAATCAGCTAATTCTAGTAATGGGGTTTTCAGTTTTAATTTTTTTGTTGCCTTTATAAGGGGGACAGAATCAGTCTATTTTGAGATATATTTAGAGCTATCTTTAAACATTTTCATTCTGTTATGCTGAGTAAAATAGTGGCTATTTCAACAGAGATGAGACCTGGAGCTTCATAAAAGACAAGGATTATGAAATTTATTCAAAATGTTCCTATTCTGTACTTGGTGTCGAAGCTACTGACCACAAAAAAGTAAAAGTATCCAATGTACTCAGCCCTAATATGAAGCTAATTTATAGCTTTCATATGAAGGAACATAGATCTTATTGAACCAGAAATGGATACTGAGAAAGTCAATTGTACTTTCAAAATAAAGTGGAGAAATCTTCACCTGCGGCCCTTGATTATCCTGAAAGCCCTCTTTTCAGAGTTTTGACAATTTCTTTAGACACCATAAGAGATTATTCTATGCAGAATGGCTCTCAGGTAATCACAGAATATTTAACTAAAATAACTTTCATTTGATGATGTACTATGCCATTGATGAAACAAAGACGATCGTTTCGGAGTAACTCTGAGTTATCCCAGATTCTGTCTGTACTAACTTCTTAATCTGTACTAACTTCTTCTCTTCTTAAGTATTCTCTCAACATGAGAGGCTTACATTGTAGCCTGAATCTTCAGATTTCAAGATCACTTACTTTAGGAGGCCTCTCTTCCTTTCAACCTCCGTTGTTCATTCAGATTCTTATTTCAGGGTCTTATCTCTTCTTTTCTTCAGCTACCTGACACTGTCGCATTTTTGAGGAATTTCCTGAGACCTGAGAGTATTCTCTAGAATAATCTTCTATTCACCGGCAGTCTCTATTGACTGTTGGCTTCAGAGAGTGGATAAGTACAGACAAAAGGCCGCCAGCCCAAGAAGATGACATGGGACACAGCTGCACTGCGCAGACTAAACGAGCTCACAAATGTGTGTCGCCCGGTGGCAAATTCTCATTGTAGGTCATTTTCTAAACACCTTCAGAAAACCAAACAGCAGTTTGATTCTTTAAGTCATTGATCTTATAGTAAACTTTAAGTTCATGGTTAGGAGCAGTCACCTTTAATAATTGAAAATGTGAATCAAAAAATTATTTTCGGTACACAGTGACATGTTAAAAGCATAATATGAGCGCACACACACACACATTTAAAAACTCAATATATAAGTCCCTACAATCAGTAAAATGGAGCTTCTACAAAAGACCTGACTCCACCTGCTATAAGGGAATGAAGCCGGACCAGAGGGAAACCACCTTGAGGGATTTGATTAAATTTACTCTCTGGTGCATGTTCACCTTTATAATTTCTAGGTTCATAAAAGAGTAATTAAAATTCCTAGGGCTGGTACAAGTTCAATGCTTAAGTAAATGTTTTCATTTTGCAAAGAAGCTCCTGGACTAGCCATACGCATAGTAGGTGGCAAGAATTTGAAGACATGGCGGTAATAGGAAGGGGAATTGGGCCGCAGTATTTTTGAAGTCTTCTCTTTCTCTTCTTGTCTTTGAAATACTCCTTTCATCTGGCCCTTTCCTTTTCCTCTCTCTGTCCCTGAAGACTGTTAACTATCCCTGTTTTCACTCAAATGTTGAACATTTTCAGAAGTTCAGAAGTTGGTCTAGTTTTCTCTTCAGTCGTTTAGAAATTTAATTCAACTGTGCGCGCTCATGACACACTGAACTAACTCTGCACACCCAGAGGCCGTCTCATTCACCACCCACGCCCAGCCTTCTCCTCCTCTTGTCCCCCTAACTGTGAATCTTCAGATGAATCGGTCGTTTGCACAGGTCCCAAGAAGGCCCGGCCACTGCCCCGTTCATGCTTCTGTGCCTCTCTCTTCCCCATCTCTTTCTGCTGGCTTCTTGGCCTCTACTCTGATTTGTTCTAACCTTTTCATACAACGACCAAGTGATGCTTCTGAAAAGTAAACCTGACCCTATTCTCCCAGTGCTTAATGTCATGACTGAGTGCGCCAAGCCTGTCCTATAGCTACTCAATAAAATGGATGTGGTTGGTGGCAAATTTTTAAAAGTGAACTCTCTTTTTCAAAGTAGAGAGAGATATAAGAGATATAATTATGCATATGTTTGCATGTGTGAGTACATGTGAGTGTATATATATAATTTAGTTAGCTAAAACATACATTGTAATGTATTTTAATCTGTTCCTATAATAGCATAGAATATTATGACAGTAGGCAAAAGACAGGAAATATTCCCATTGATGTTAATCATGCTTGAATTATTATAGTACCGATTTATAACTTAGAATAAATGGCTGAATCTATTAAATTCTCTAAAGCCTTAATTTTCCAAAAATAAATAATTTGCATAATGGATTATATGTGACAGTTCTAATGTTAAACTTGTTGTGATACAATGTCCATTATGTTTGTAAGTTGTTTTTTTTGTTTGTTTAGGTTTTTTGTTTTTATTTTAAGGGTTTTTTAAAATAATTTTATTAAATCATAATTGTGTACATTGGTGCAGTCATAGGGCAGAATGTGTTTCATATACAATCAGAAATATTTTGATTGTACTGTTAGAGATAGCCTTCATGGCATTTTCTTGATCACTATATAAAGACATTGATACTCTACATTTAATAAGTTTCACCAGTATCCTGCTAAGATGCACCATAGGTGTGATCCCACTAATTGCCCTCCCTTCACCCATCCTCTCCCCTCCCCTCCCCTTTTAAATGAGATTATGTTTATCTCAGTTTGATAAGAGAGGAACATTACTTCATATGGAATTTCAGTCTCTGATTCATTTTCAGCACTTCATGGAGAGAAAAGTGTAAGCTCAGGGCAAGAAGGAAGTGAGTAATTTAGAAAAGTGCATTGCTTTAATATGAGAAATACAGTTATCTCCACCATCGCGTAGATTTCACAGAGGGTTGGGGGTAGGAGGATTGTTGAGCTTCTCAACTGTATATTAAATGGGCTGAGGCTCTTTCTCTTTCTCTGTAGCATTTAATTGTTCCTGATTTTAACATTCCTAGTTAGTTTCCCTTTTTACGTCCTTGCCTCCTCAAACCCCATTCTCCAATCTCTACACAGCAACCAGAGTGATTTTCAAAATTAAATGACTGCAATTCTCTCACTTTAAATTCTGCACACTGCCTTTTCATTGCCTAAGAGCCTGTGGCTTCCCATGGTCCAGGCACATCAGCCTCTTTTTGGCTCTAGAAAGAGAAAAATCTGCCAGACATACGGTGTTAAGCATGCTCTTCTTGGAATGCCCAGGTTTTCCCACAGTAGATGCCTTCCTTCAGGCTTTAATTTAAATTATTCCTGCTAAGAAAGGTCCTCCTCGACCATCCACTCCCCACCCCAAAGTCAGTCCACCGTGCCTGGAAGTGGAGAGGTGAAGAGCACAGACTCTGGTCTCAGATTGCCTGGGTTAAAGTCCAAATCCTCCACTTTAAGGTTGTATTATGTCAGGAGTTTCCTTAATCCCTCCGTCCCTCAGTTTCCTCATGTGCAAGGTGGGCGTGAGAGTGGGGATATGTCACACACTTAGGACAGTGCCGACCTCGTACTTGGAAACTCCTGCAGTTAGTGAGTACTATAGTACATGGTTATTCGCTTATAAAATACAAAGAAATGTTTCATCCATTTTAATTGCTTATTTTTTATTTTCTCTCCTGCAATAGCAGTGAATTTCAGGGCAGGGACTGTATCTGCCTTTTCTCTGCAGCTGTGCCTGGAGCAGGGGAGAAGCTCAGTGAATGTTTTATTGAAGAATTATGAATTGAGATCAAACTTTAGTGAATTAAATTAAAACAGTGTTGAGTCACCATTATCATTATTATATTTGGCAGTAGGAATGGCAGCTGCTAATGGTTTGAATTAGGTGAGGCTTATACACTTTTAACAACCTCTATGAAAGAGGTAAAAGTGAAAGAATTCTCATACCAGATTCCACCATGCCTGCAGATATTTATAATGCAAGCATTTATCTCAAGCAAGCACAAAAGAGTTCATTCAACTGTCTGTAAGATCAGATAAAGCCTTTTTAGGCAAGGCTAATTCTCAGTATTATGCACTAGGACGACGACATTGGTGTTAAATTCTGGTTGTTCATACTTGTTGATAGATAATTACTGTCTGGATTGCAGAGCATCTCTGACCTTCCCTAGACTCCACAGTTACCTAACCTGATACCCATACCCTCCAAAAGGGGTAAAGACTGGCTTTGGATACTGCTTTAAACAATGAAAGCTCATTTCTAATATCTAAATTATGACCACCCATCACAAACTTCACTCATTGAAACTTTTGAATGCAGGTTATTAAAAATATCAAATATAATTTGATATAAAGATAGCCTGATGCCTATGTTTCCTTGGCCTATGAACTAAGAATGATTTTCACTTTTTAGGTAGTTGGGCAAACTTCAAAAGATGAGTAATATTTCATGACATATAAAGAACATATGGAATTAGAACTTTAGGATCTATAAATATTTATTGGAACACAGAATACCCATTCATTTATATTGGGTATCATTGAATTGGCACTAATATGGCCATGTTGAGTAATTGAGGGAAAGACTGTTACCCCAAATTCCAAAAAGTGTATACTATATGGAACATTATAAGAAGAGCTTGCCATCCTGGTCTAAATAAACACATGGGTTATTTCACATTATTCATGCTAAATATTTTAAAGTAAATTATAGATATTCATAAAAATATGAAAATTTGTATAACAAATATCAGAAAATGTTTAAATAATTCAGGCATTGCAGGTAATGTAAACTGCTTTTGAAGACTGAGGAATTGGACAATATTCATGTGTCATATGATTAAAATGATGCAAGGCTTCATATGCATGTATAATATCACAATTTTTGGTTAGGCATGGTGTCTCTTATCTATAATCTTAGCATGTTAGGTGGCCAAGGCAAAACAATTGCATGAGGTCAAGAGTTAGAGACAAGTCTGAGCAAGAGTGAGATCTTTGCAAAAATAGAGAAATTAGCTAAATTTGACTGCTTCAGCCTAGGAGGTTGAGGTTGCAGTGAGCTATGAAGGCATCATTGCCCTCTAGTCAGGATGAAAAAGTGAGATTCTGCCTAAAAAAAAAAAAAATCACAATTTTAATTTTTAACATATATATATGTAGTAATACACGTGCTTACTGTGAGAAAGAAATGGAACAGATTAAGGGATTGTGAATAAAAGTGTTTTTACTTATTGCCTCACAATTCTGAATAAATCTATATTCCTTTTAAAATAATGAAACTGCATAATAATGCAAACTATCAGACTTATGGAAAAGCTAAATCAAAGGAAGTCTGGATTATGTTCTTCATGAGTTAATTAAATGTGAATGTGATGTTATAGAATAAAAATATTTTGTTCTTTCTTCAGAGATAGAAAAGCATTGTTATAACACATAATAATGAAACATCTCTCAAAAGCTTATTATTTACCCATTTTGTTGTAATAGAGGAAAGAGAAGTGGTTGGCATTCTGTCCCTAGTTCTTTTTTTATTCGATTATAACTGTGTACATTATTGCATTTATGGGGTACAATGTGCTGATTTTATATACCATTTGGAATATTTACATTAAACTGGTTAACATAGTGTTCACGTCGCTTGTTTAATTGTTATGTTTAGACGTTTGTACTCTACTATTAATATTTTTGACATGTACCCTTGCAATATGCACAGTAGGTGAGTAGGTAATCCCACCGATTACCCTTCTGCACGGGGGGTGGGCTGTCCCTAGTTCTTGATGATTCTACAGAGAAAATGTCAGCTCTTGAGCTTCAGTGGAATGAGAAGTAATAAAGCCATACCTAGACCAGAGAGCCGTCAAGACAAAAAAGATTTCCCCCTTGTCGATTGCCACTGAACGATAGATGGGATAGATTATGAGAGAGTATTAATTTCCTCTCAGGCCAGTTGCTAGATACTTGTTACAGACAATCAGCAACATGACAAGATATGACAAAATGAGCATTTTAAACAAAATACTACATAAATTGACTTCCTCCAATGCATGGTCCCTCTTCTTCTGTCTGTCCCTTCCTGATCTGACCTTTCTATGATTATAGCCTATGATAGCTCCTGATTGAAGGTCATGGTTTTCTATTTTCTCTTTACTCAACCTCATCTAGAATATTTCAGTTTCTTTGATTATACAGCCCATATTCACTGAAAGGCATGCCTTTCATGGTTGAAAATGGCCTGCTATGTACAATAATTTTCTTTTTTCTTTTTGTATAACCTCTCTATTGTATGTAGTTATGATGACAAAGTAGTGAAGACCTCAGTTCTGTTGTGCATTTAGTCTCCATTGGACTGAAAATCCTCAAAACATACTCATTTGCCTTTTCAGCAAGCACCAAGGGGAATCTGCTGCTCTAAAAGCTGAATTGATGATGGTGTTGAACAGGGAGGGAGAGATGCAAAATTAGAGGGTGTAATTCTAATGCCCCCATTAGTTATTTAGTCCATATTCCTTGTTTGAGAACGCCACGTTTTGGACCTTGCCTCCTTGCTAAAATGCACTGATTAACCCCCCAAATCAACACTCAAGATGCTGTCACTGTCATGCCCATACACAGAGCTGCACATTCCCAGTGAGGTCTAACACTGTGAGGCTGTTTTCTTGGTTTTTTGTTTTGTTTTGTTTTTTTGTTTGTTCTTGTTTCTTATAAACATTATCTTTTCCACATTCTACTTAGTGCCACATTTTTGTTTTCTTTTCTCTTCTTTTCTTTTTCCTTTCATATTTTTACTTTTTGGTGCCTTTTCCTATTGATTTCATTGTTTAAAAGTAGCCCTCACATGTAATGCTGATGTGTTATCTAGTATTTCTGAGTGTAAGAAAGTTGAAAGCTGAGATGTGGCTTATAGAATAAGATGTGCATTAGCCATACTTCGTTTGGGTCTGAGTTAGGGAAATGTTGGCTTTAAATTCAATGTTAATGAAACAACAATGTATATTAAATAAGATTTCTTTATACAGAAACACACATATAACAAGGTTATATGTTGATTGCTTGATGCAACCATGTGACCAGAGGATCACAGGAACCTAACTCTTTTGTCACTTAAGAGCAGTAGTTTGCTATTTGCTAATTTAGTGTTTTCAGTGACTACAGATCATGACTACCACACATAATGGAAACCAACTTTACCCTGTTTAGGTTGCTATTGAGGCTTAGGGAAAAATTATTAATATAATTATTGATAACAACACTAATGTTTATTCATTCATTCACCAAATAAATATTTATGGAGCAATTCTGTGTGATAGACTTACAGCTGCTACCAAAAGACACCTGTTTCCCTGCCCTCACTGAGTCTTTATTGCAGTTAAGATTTACTGATTTCTAAGAGCCTCTGTCAAGCTCTTCAAGTATATCATATGATCTTTTCAACAGTGCAGGTATTTTTTGCCCCATCTTAAAGAAAGTGAAACTATGATTCAAATAATTTAAATAACTTGCCCAAGGAAAAATTGAGTATCTCATAAAACTGGTTCTAAAATCCAAGTTTACTTGAATCTAAAATTTGTCTTAGTCTGCTCAGGTTACCCTAACAAAATTTCATAAACCACAAAACTTTATTCCTCATAGTTCTGAAGGCTGGGAAGTATAAGATCAAAGGACAGGCAGATTCACTGTCCAGTGAGAGTCCACTTTCTTGTTTGTTGGTGGTTTCTCACTGTATGCTCGTGTGATGGAAATATGCTCCCTTGAACCTCTGTTATAAGGGCACTAATTGCATCCACGTGGGCACAGCCCTTATGAACTATCACTACCCAAAGACGTACCCAAAGTGAAATACCATCACTTTGAAGGTGGAGATTTCAACATATGAATGGGGTGGCAACACAGTGCACAAGCTGTCCATAGGTTTTAAATACAATACCATTATGTCCCATTTTTACTTACCTAAGACAATATGCTGAAAATAAAGACAGAGTAAACCACATGACTACTGTGTATTTAAATTTTACATGATAATTGCCACAGAGTAACAATTTATCAGATTCAGTAACTTAGGTGAATGTTACATTGTGGAACTAATTTTTTTATTGCCTTTGGTAGATTTTTATCATATTGCTCTTTAGAAATTGGAGCAACTTTTTAAATATTCTTGGCTGTTGGATTCTGAATTTATATGTATATACCAATATACAAAAATGCATCATCTTTCAGAAAAATATATTGGTGGTTTTTCTCACATACCAGGAAAACTTTTTTAAACCAACATTATAGCCATATAGTTTTTGATTATAGCCGATGTAAACTTCACTTTTAGAGAAACAGTAAGTGAAAATGTTAACATCAAACATGGAAAGGGCATTTAGAACATTTTAAAAATAGAGTTATATAATTGGGAACCAAAATATTTCTTACTTTTTTTTTTTTGTAGAGACAGAGTCTCACTTTATCGCCCTGGGTAGAGTGCCGTGGCGTCACACTGCTCACAGCAACCTCCAGCTCCTGGGCTTAAGCAATTCTCTTGCCTCAGCCTCCCAAGTAGCTGGGACTACAGGCGCCCGCCACAGCGCCC
>CAUYON010118008.1:0-21686 GCA_963573935.1 Arctocebus calabarensis
ACTTTTCCTCTTTCATTTTTACATGGATGGAGCTGGAACATGTTCTCCTTAGCAAAGTATCTCTAGAATGGAAGAAAAAGTATCCAATGTATACACCCCTAATATGAGACAAATTCTTTATCGTTCAAAAAAAAAAAAAAAGAATATTCAGGGACAGTTTAAATAGTTCAAGAACTAAGGATGCTCTCCAATGGACATCCCTAGGAACAGAAGTGGAGCACTTAATCTCCTGCTCCCTTTTCTTCCTTGTCTCCCATCCAAGAGTGAGCAGAAGTCTTAACATTACACAGCAAGATTACTGGAAAATCTTTTTCAAACTTGCTTCTCTGTGTATTTCCAAACAGTACTACTTTAATTGATTCAAGTTTGCAGGATTGGATTCTAATTTCAAGACAACTCCCCAAACACTTCACCGCAGAACAGAACATTAGAATTATGGTAGGTATAATTAAAATGCCATTGCATTCTAATATTGTCTCTTCCTCCACTGCTCCCACCCACAACTGGTTTTCTGTACCAACAAAGAAACAGCTGGATGATCAGCAGGCTTCCATCTGTGAGCTTCCATCTGCGGTTTCTCTTGCACTTAAGCCAAATGGATCTGGAAAAGTAAAACATGTCCTATTCTTGATTTTACTCTTTTTCATTATTTCATGTGTCCAAAGACAATAGCGGAAAGATCCCTCAGGGATTTCCTTCAAATTGGTACTTCCAAGAAGTTCAAGAGTAATTAATGATATTCCTTTGGTCTTCTGATGAATGCAATTGTTAAGAATTCAAGAGCAGCTGAGGAGGGGGGTGCAGGACAGAAAGAGGATAATCCTTATCACATCATCTGGGAATGAACTGTAAATGTTCAGGGTAATGGAATTATTATGACTGTGCCTCCTTCAACAAACAAAGAAATAGAAGCTGAAAGAATGAACATGATGAGGCATAGAGTGCCATACTTCTTTTCTAGTACTTCCTTCATTTCCCACCATCAAGACAGTCATAAGGCAAGTTGGTTTCTGGCGTCTTAGCAGATTTTAACATCGGGGGAACAGGAAGCATTCAGCAGATTGTAGTATTCTCACTCTGATTACCTGGCTGCTTCTTTAATCAGCTTTCTTTTGGGGACCACTGCTGCCCTGGGCTTCATACTTTTGAATGGACTTTTAAGAATTCAACCGGCAATTTCAGGACTCAGTTCAAGTGTCATCTCTTCAGAAAGTCTTCTCTGATTTCTCCAGGAAGAACTGAGTGCTTCAATGATAGATCTTATTTTTCTCTGATTGTTGCCTGTTCATACCAATTATACCTCTGATTATAAGGCTATAACTCTGATAGACTAAAAATACATGTCCAACTCCTTCATTGATTATGATTTTAATTTTTCCTATTTTTGCTTAACATGTTCCTAAAACATAAATAGGGGAATGAGAGAATGATACTAGTTCTTAATTTTTATTAATTTCTCAATAGTACACCAAAAATCAACAGGGTAAATAAAAATTCTGTGCAGTACAAACCAGCATCCATTGTCCAGGGTGCGCTCAATAACCCGTGGACAGGAGTTTTTGTTGGTGTTGTTGAGGAATCAGCTACAAAGAGAAACTCAGATTCTCAATTTAGCCCTTCATTTCCACCTCAACTCTGATCATTCTATTGTCACTTTTAAATATTAAAAAAGAGAGAAACTGGTTCAAATTATATAACTGCAACTGCTTATTTTGTTTGCCCAATTTTGATTCTCCCAGCTTAAGCTTGTAGGGTTGGTGTGAGAGTTTGAAGAGATAACACACTATTCAATGCCTGACACGTAGTCTATGGTGAATAGTACTTTGCCATTTCCATGAATTTTAGGACCTCGATGCTGCATTTTGATTTTCCCCTATTCTGTATCAAAGCTCTTCCGCAGCTGTTAACAGTAAAGAAATGATCAAAAGTCAGGGAAAGAGAGGAGAATTGTGGAATAAAAATGGAATAAAACTCAGAAGATCCATCTTTGAAGAATAACAATATGTTTTATTTATATAGGATTCACATGCAACCTATCTCAAGGAATCTTCATTACCCACAATGTGTCACTTTTATGAACACTAATGGTTTGACAGATCTCTATGTTCAAAAGACTATCACTTTACAGTGCAAGGGATATGTTTATTAGGGACAGACTTCACAAAGCAGCTCTAGACATGAACCTTTTTTAACTAGCCACTTTCAGACATGAGTAAACTGTCTTTCATATATATATGTGTGCACATATACATGTATATCAAAGACACTAAAGCATTGGTTTCCTAAAGCATTCTAGTTAAAATTAATAGACAAGAGACTATAATATATCAAAGAGCAGTCACATTTGTATCTTTTTTCCTGTCAGTAATTCCAATGGTCTTTCTTTTTCTAACTTCCCATTAAAAAATAGCCTCTATATGAATTAAAAGCCAAATTTTGAACTCAAAAAACAAAACACATTGATTCTAAGACATTCATGATGTGGGCCAGAATGTCTCATATGCTACTCAAACAGGTACAATTAAAGAACTAACAAATACCTACTGAGGGAGTGTCAGTTATGATGTTCTCAATAGAACATTAAAGAAACAATGGCATAACCAGATTGGTGTCTCAGTAGATCACTCCAGCTGACAGAGAATGAACCCTATGGAGACTTTGTAAAACTTTGTCATGCACAATAAATGCTCCCACAATGCAACACAGCATACTCACACAGAAATAAAACTAAAAAAAAATAGTTTCTTAAAAAAACATTTATTTGCACAAAAAGAAAACTGATATTTTTAAATCTATTTCCTTGTTTAAAATTCTGGCCTTGGCCTACTAAATTGATTTCACAATGCTCTAATGGGATGTGACCCATGGCTTGAAAAACCCTTGATAAGAAGAAACGGAATGAAGTCAGGAAGATCAGATAGGAGGTGGTTATAATTCAAGCAGTGAGAGACATGAACCTCAGCTAAGGCAACATAATGAAAAGGATCTGGTAACGTTTGCCTTATTATTAAAGCTCTATTTAGTCCACTTGCTTTAACCTAGTTAAATAAACTTGGCAGCATGAGTGCACTTCTGAGATAATCATCATCTGAGTGCCTGCCATGTTTCACACTGTGCAAAGAGTTTTACACGTACATTACCTCTAATTCTTACTGCAACACTGCAGGGTGGATGCTGTTATCTCCCCTTTACAGATAGAAACACCAAAGCTCAGGGAAATTAAGTAGATTTGCCAAGGTCACACAGATGAAATTAGCAGATAGTCAGTGTATTTCACTCACTAATAAGTGAGGTAATTCATATTTGTTAACTTACAATTGGCTGATCACGTTAACACTGTACAATAGACTATTGGAATGGATACACTATAATGCCTTGATGATTGTTTAGCTTGCTTCCAGGTTTTTGCTATTAGAAATAATGCTATCACACTCATTTTTGTATATGAGTTCTCTGACAGTAGAATTTCTGATCATAATCATTTCTGGTTATGTTATACTATATTTTATCATGGTACAGTAATATCCATTAATACCATTGTACTGAGTGTTTTCAACATCAGAATCCCTGGATTTTGCCCTTAGCCTTTTCTGCCTCTGTAGAAATGATCATGTGATTTTGTAATTTGTATAACTTGAATCATATGATGTATTTTTAATGTTTTTTTCTAATATGAAAACGAAGAATAGTTTCATGTTAAACCATGCAAATTGGAGTAAATTCCACTTACTTGTATATCTTTTTTAATATACCAGTGGAATCTGTTCATTATATTTTATTTTATTGAGGACCCTTCTATCAATATTCACAAAATTAGTGTGTTTTTCTTTTCTGCCATAATCTGTGTCAGATTTGGGGATCAATGCAGTACCTACTACAGAAAAACAAACGCTAACTTTTCTTCCTTTTTATGGTCTATATATCAGAATCATGCCATCATTAAAGGCTTATCTGAATTCTCCTGTGAAACTATCTGGAGGTGGTTCTCTTTTATAGGAGTGTATTCAGTTACCTTCTCTATTTTTTTAAGGTTATTTGTCTGTAAACAATCTCCATTATGATCCCTTTTGGAAATTCACATTTTTTTAATAAAAATGTGTCTACTTCATTTAGGCTTTCAAAGTTATTGTGTTAAGTAGTCACTGCTGAACAACTATTGGGTCAACAACAAAATTAAGAAGGAAATCAAAAAAATATTTGAACTGAATGACAAAAGGGACACAAGATATCAAAATCTTTGGGACCCAGCAAAAGCATTCCTCAGAGGAAAATTTAAATGCCTACATTAAAAGGACAGAAAGATCACAAATTAACAATCTACTGACACATCTCAGTGAGCTAAAAAAGCGAGAGCAAACCAAACCCAAAGCCAGCAGTGTAAAAGAAGTAACTAAGGTCAGAGCAGAACTAAGTAAAATTAAATAAATAAATAAATAAATAAATAAATAAATAAGCAAACAAAGATAAAAGATCAAGGGGGAAAAGGTTTTTTCTTTGGAAAAGTAAACTTTGATAGATCTCGTGCAAGATTAACTAGGAATGGAAGAGAAAGGACTCAAATGGGCACAACCAGAAATGAAAAAGGAGGTATTGTTTTACCTTTTTCAGTTTCAGCTGTTGTTCCCAAGTTGGCCTATAGAACTTCCCAGAAAGAATCCATTGACTATTTTGAAGTATTCTTGTATTTTGCATCTTTGTGCTTACTGACTCACAGATTTTACAAAGTCGTGATTTTATCCTTATTTCCTCTAATTTGTGGGTTTGGGAATATTTTATGTCCTGATTTTCTGGTAGATATTGTTCCCTCTTCTCCTCAAAGTGAATATCTTTGTTTCAGCATTTATAGAGGGATTCAGAAAGATTCAAATATCCTATCACTTCAGCATTTTCCCAAAAGCCTTTTCTAACTTTCGCAAGTTAACTTTAAAAGGCTCATCTATAATGACAGCTACCACTTGTAAATTGTGGGGATTTATACTGCCCCTTCCCCAGATATTATTGCTAAATCTACATTAAATTGTTTCATTATCTTTAAAAAAAACTGATCTATCTGGTGATCTCTATAGAAATAGGGTCTGAGGATACAACTCCTGTCACTATACATGTTTTTAAATTGTTCTTCCCAAATATTTGGTCTTACATCTTGGACTTAAACTCTACCAAGGCCACTGCATTATCACTTCGTAAGTTTGTCATCTTAGCTTTAATTTTTTTCTTTTTACTGGATCCTTGAGATTTTTTCCCAAATACAACATATTTTGAAGTAGTTTGTAATGAGCAGAGAGCCTCAGAAGTTCAATCTTTCATGTTGCTGTAATCAAATGACCAAATTACTCTTTTTAATCACATACTAAAGAAAAATACGAAATGTCCTACTAAATTATGTATTTGGGAATTTCTGTGATTTTCTCCATGGAATTTCATTTTCATTCTTTAATGTGGAATTTCTCTGTGCATATTTAAAATGTTAGTATAAATTTGCAAATTGCTCTTCAAGAAGGATTTTGTGTAATAAAGACCTGTGTATTTTCATTGTAAGTGGAGCACTGCAGCTCAACAAGAATATAATGTTCCCTGTTATTGAAAGAGAGTGAGTCAAAGATCTGCCCATGAACAGGTTGAGATTTTCCCCCAAAATCAATTTAAAGATCTGCTCCCAGTTCATGAACTGACAGACAACTGGTTAATTCCAAAATCCTAAATCATAAGCCACAGTTACAATAATTTCCACCTACAAAAATGTTAACACCAGCTAAAACCTTTTTGATTGCATATCTCTGCCATTCCCTCAGCTGGCTCTATCTACCAAGGGCAACATAGGGAGACTCTGTCTCAAAAAAAAGTCATGAAAAATTATAAATAGCAGGATAAAATATTTTAAAGGTAAAAATAATATAAGGAGCATAAACAGAAGTCAAGATAAAGGATAACACTAACAAGAAATACATATAAAACAACACATAAAATTACAAAGGAGAAAAAGATTACAACAGAAGGTTATCATGGCAAGTAAAGCAAATAATTTTAAAGTGGAAAAAGTAAAGGGAAAATTTAAATGTCAATAGAGTTTTACGATAATCCAAATAAAACATACTGAGGGATTGAAAAATTGAAACTTAAGAGAAGCTGGTCAATTCAACTATACATTTTCAAGAGTCACACAGTCCATGTCATAGCAAAGCTATACATCGAAATATTACTTAGTTTCTGAGGGATAAAATCAAGGAAAGTGTTAATAAATAATCAGACTGAACAAAGAAGATGAAAGAGGAGAGAAAATGTTGATGCCTCACTGAAGGGAAGCCATGTGCAACAGTGTTTCATGGCCAGTCATGGAGACAGAGAGCCCTACGAACTCCAAATTCTGGCCATTGTACTGATACAGAGTATGCTTTAAAAAAATCCATCAAGGAGAATTATGTCCTTGTTACAGAAAGGACCCCCTTTCTCTGGCTTCTGCTAAAGGTAGTAAAGCAATAGAAGTCTACTGACGAGGTACTCATCTCCAACTTCCCCTTCTTTTTCCAGATGGAGTAAGGATAAACCGTGATGCACACTCTTAGGTAAGCAACTCATTGTAACTTTATAACTTACTTCAGTTTCCATTTTGAACTCCCATTATGTCAGGTTACAGAAGCTTGGTTTCTGTCAGTAAGCTATGCCCTCTCTCCTCTCATCCTTAGCAACGAGTCTAAGTGTAAAAGGGCCCTCTGTGGAAAGCATGGGGGAGTAGTTGACATTCTTCTGATCTCAAGATTTATGTCTACGTGAGTATGCACTGGGCCCTGCAGTATCCTGTGAAGCACTCAGTTTGGTTTCTGCAGAACTGTAGACAACCCTCTTTGCTGTCCTCTTGGTCTTTCTAGGACTGGCTCTTCACTACTTTTGAAGAATCTCTATTCTGGGCATAGAAACCATTCTGCTGCTTCTATGGAGAAATGACAGCC
Source organism: Arctocebus calabarensis (assembly GCA_963573935.1). Taxonomy (NCBI): domain Eukaryota; kingdom Metazoa; phylum Chordata; class Mammalia; order Primates; family Lorisidae; genus Arctocebus; species Arctocebus calabarensis. The sequence continues at coordinate 6,948 of CAUYON010118008.1, forward strand.
CAGGATTTTAATGGCATGCAGCCATAATGGATGTCAACTCTCTTTTAGTGTCTCCTAAATCTGGCTGGTGTTTTATTAACTTCTTTAGGCTACAGGGTTCAGGGCCTCTCTGTCCAGAATGTAAAGTCTCCTCCTCTGCCCAAGGAAATCTTTTCTGTTTTCTAAAGGAAGTTCCAACTCTCCTCAAATCTATGCTACCTATTCCCCTTAAAACTTGGAATTTTTAAAAACATCTAGAAAACAATTAGCTACAACCACCTATGAAATTGAAAGATAGGAGAGAAATGGAAAATCTTGAAAGAAAAAACATTGGCTAAAGATTTCAAAAATATGTTTCTATCATAGTCTTACCATGTCTTACTTATATCAAAAATGTTTGAGCCAAATTCAAAAGCTTGTTCTTTGATTTTTGAATTTTTAAAGATTTTTTTAGAAACGTGCTTCTCCCTTTAAACTTATAATATTCTTTTTGAATTAAAATCCAAATAAGGTCAGCTTAACATAATACTTAATTATTAATTCCTTTGGCTAAATATTGTCCCTACACTTTGAGAGCTTCTGTGCTAAAATTTAGAGGTTGGCTTTTTGCTTAAAAGAAAACATAAGCTTATAATTTTGGTGAAAATGCTATTTTCATTATTTCTCTTTGATATTTAAATAATCTTAAATTTTAGAACTTTCTTTTATCTTGAATTGAGACCAGCTTTAAGAATAATGGTGAGAGGAAAGGGAGGGGAAATCGTTTCCTTTAGTAACAAGTCTACAGATGTGGAATCAAAGCTTGTGTCTACAAGATAATTTCCAACAATATTATATTGTTTAGTTTATGCCCTTCTTTCTTCTCCCACATTTTATAGACAGAAAAGAACTAGGTGTTACTTACTGACAGCCAATTAAGAGGCTTTTGTATAAAATCTCCTCAGAAGAACTGGCCAAGGGGGGCTTGAAATATATCTTTTGATGTAGTTTCATAGGGCAGCGGAAGCTTTACTTCAAAACCCAACACATACCATTTGAAACCTTCATCCCATATATCATTCTTGATATTTTTTTTCATATTAACAATTCAGAGCTCCATCTCATATACATATTTTTGATGATTCTAATTAAAATTTTGAAAAAATTACAAAGACATAGTAGTCTATAGTACTATAGTAGTGTTACAGATACTACAGTAATCTATAATCTCTACTTTTGTTTAAAATGAACTATGCATAAGCCACCCAAGCAAAAGGGATGTAAATATTCCATACTAATAGGTGATGCAAAAAGAAATAGAGAAAGTGGGCATTTATGTTTTCCTACATCATTTTATTTCTATAAGTCATCCCAATTTCCCCAATTAATCTTCACATACAAAATGATTGCTAATTGCTTCACTAAAATGACTTCATTAAATTTTCCCATGCCATCTCTTTAACCCAGAATCTATACATTAAATGAAGGATTCTAATTATACATTCTCTTTGGCAATAGGATAAAAGGTAAATCTACAATGGTTTCATAGAGAATGCAATCAAGTTAACTAAACAAGGAAAAACTCATAAAGACTGAAGAAGTATCAGGAATATAAAAGAAAAAAGAGGATTTGAAAGAAAAAAGTAAACAGTGAGGCTTCTGAAAATCTACAATGCAAGATTTTACTCTATGCTTCCCAAAATGGGTTATAATATATCCATTCCAATCAGAAATAGCCAATTATGTAAATGTGCGGTCTTAACATAGCATGCTCACTGAGGCCGTGAGAAAGACAGAGCAGATGGGGAGACCCTTGGGAGAGCTGGTGTAAATAAAAACCCCGGAAGCTGAAAGGATCCTTTCACTCAAGGGAAGAATCCAAGATTTTCCCTGAAACAATTTTCTCTTTGTGTACTTAGCTATTTTCATAAAGAGTACAACACAAATGTGCAAAAATGAGCTGTGTCCATTGGGGTATTTAACTTTCAAAAAGATGTCCAGCTCTGGAGTTTAGAATTAATTAAGTATGATTGATCATTTTGGAGAAAAAGATGACTCTCCTTTCAGAGGACCAGATTTTCCCAACTACAGTCATCTTTGATTCAGAGATCAAACTCGTGTCAAGGCTACTAGGGCAGAGACCTCTGTGACTTTGTCATGGGCCTTACCAGCAATTGGGTAGTCACATGATCATGCTTATTTGGAAATGACCCTGATAGCTATAATGTATCTTATTGTTAACATTTGCACCATCATGCTCCCCGGAGTGGAGGGACAGAAAAGAGGTAGATGGGATGTTACTTACACGTATATATTTTTCATGAATAGCTTTTATCTTGCTGTCTTTTTTTCCCTAGCCTTCTTCTTGCCTTTTCCATCCTCACCCTGCATGACTTCTCATCCCACGGATCATGATCTAAAGTAAACACTCTGGTAGGTATTCTTTGCTGCATTTCTCCCTGGTCATTGAGAATACTAAAGCAAGAACTAGCCCTACAAGAAATGAAAACAATCTATAAAGCCACTGCAAACAAAGGGCTATAGTCTTGGCACAAGAAAAGACAAGTTAGTGGAATAAAGAGAATAAAGAGAAAGAAATCCTCCTATAAATTGAAGTTTAATATTTGATTAAGGTGATATTTCAAACAGTGGGAAGAGGTGGTTTATTTCATAAGGGGAGCTTGAACAACTGGTTATCCATCTGGATAAAACTAAACTGAACCCTTAATTCACACCAAATGTAAAAATAAATTCCAGATGGATAGAAAACTTACATATAAAAATTAAAACAATAAAAAACTTTCAAAAATATTATATGTGCAATTCAAGAAGTAGGTTTTAGCAATTCTGGGAAGCCAGATGCACAGAGCTTGGGCATAGATATATTTAAATATTTAAAATTATAAACTTAAAAAAATAAAATTTCAATTTAACTTAATTTTTAATTAAAAATTAAAAAATTAAAAATTTTTTTATTTGAAAAAGCACAACATTGGGAAAATATGTGTAACTCATGTAACAGAAAAATGGTCACTATCTCTATTTTATGAAAAGTTCTTATAAATTAACAACAAAAAGGAAAACAACCTAATAGATGTTGGGGTAATAATTATAAGTAGTCCATTAAAAGCAGAATATCAAAAACATTCAATCCTGTTGAAGCAATGATGATATAATTTACATCCATTAGAATGTCAAAAATAAAGAGTTGTAATACCTATTTTTAGTAGGGAGACAGAACATTTCCAAAATAATTCTTGCAGAAATGTGAATTGTTAGTCTTTTTTGGAAAGCAATCTGGCATTATCTATTAAATTAGAAAATTCATATAAGCCATATAATTATACTCTTATGAATTATTCTATAGAAATAAATATGTAAAAGAATATATTTATAAGGATTTAAATAGTTACTCTAGTAAAACCATTTCTCTTTTGCTCATCAAAGGAAAAATTCTTAAATATATGTATGACTACATACATAAAATGTATTTGGTAGCATTAAAAAGAAAGTCCTAGATTATGTGAATTAATTTAGAGGGATTTCTCCAATTTATTAGTAAAGAAATCAAGATTCAAAGAAGCTCATGCGATGTGACCCTTTCTTTAGAATGAGAAAAAAAAATAATACTGTGTGTGGATGATTGCATATCTTTTTATCTATTTGAAGATAACAGTGTTAGTGACATTATTCACCCTTTCAAAATGTATCAGTCAACATACCATTTATTTCCATATTAATTTTTAAACACTCGTGGAAAACTACCAAAGGAAGCCTAAGGCACAGAAAGGCCGTCTGTCCAAACAGAGGATGGAAACTGACACCAGGACGGTGTCCCAGGAGGGCAGGCTCAGTGGAGAGGGGCATAGACGCCTTGGGCTGCTGCTGTCATATAAAGAAGGCCGAGAACGGGGCAGCCAAAATGCATTTCACCTGGAGCTTCTTGCCACTTACTTGGATGAAAGTCTCCCTTCCCCTGATTATCCCCTCATTACAGGAGCACACAATATTATGAAGGAAAGATTATGGTTTAGTATATGATTGGTGCCTCATTCTAAAAAGATTTTCTGCCTTCCTGAATTCTCTCCTTTTACCTACAACTCCACCCCAGACGGACACGTGCATATAAAAGCAAGGATAGATGCTAGTGACACAGCACTAGTCCCATCCCCCGGAGATGTGCAGAGGGGCAGTTCTGGCCTCATGAGGTTTAAATATTGAAAACACATCCACGCTTACGAAACATATCATTTTGACTTTCTCCTTTAATGGGGATGTCATTGCAGTTTTTCATCTTGAAGGTCAAGTTGTTACAAATATCACTCCATGGCTGCTGTTGGCATTTTATTTTTAGGGAGATTTTAGGCTTTAAAAAGCAGGTTTTGTGAAAAGAAAAGCTTTACTCAAGTCCTTTGTTCTATTCTGAGTGTACTCAGAGCAAAGCAAGAGGGCCCAGTTAACTGAAGTCTTCTGCAATAGGTGCCATATCCCAAGAACCCTTGTTTAAGGCTTAACTAAAGAGGAAGAAGAAAGTAAAGGGGCATCCTTCTTAATCTTGTTCCTGAGGAAAAGAAGGGTAAGATCAGATGGGAAGAAGCAGGCCCGGAGCTCTGTCTCCTGACTCCCCCTCTCCAGGCTCTATTTCCAAGGATGTGAGGAGTGACAGGGAACAGAGAAGTCGAATGGCTCTTGCCTGGCCACCTATGATGGGCCCTGAGAAGGTGCTGTTTCTCAGACTGCCAGGGATCCCCAGGCTGGACTCCACTGCCAGGCAAAAGGGAGACTCTGAGTTGTGCTCCTGAGCTGATCTTGTGCTCAGCCAGCAGGGGACGGGCCTGCTGGGGACCTTACCACAGAGAGAGGACCTTGCAAAGGCAAGAGAGATTGAGGTGAGAGGATGATGATCCACACCAGGAATGCTATGAGGAGGCCAAATCAGCAAGCTGAGGCCGCGTGGAACTTTCTCAACCAAAAGAAAAGGTCACACACTTACCTGCTACAATATGGCACCAGTGTGGTCAGCACGACCCAGGGCTCCCGGCACAGTGCCCAGGAAATAAGCGTCTACTGGCCACTACACAAGAGTGAGCCAGATGCCGGGAGCCCAGGGTCCCAGGGCCCCACACAAGAAAAGGCCACTGAAAAGGAGAGAAATGGGGAGGCGGAGAGTTTGGAGAGACCAGGTACTTTCATGCAAAAGAGAGTTTATACCACCTGAAGGTTAAGCGGAAATTGCTGTGATAAAAGTGGGGCTTTCAACTGGATTGAACATTGGATCAAGGTTTGTTTTCCTGTTAAATGACCAGTGAGGGCAGAGGGAGGTGCCAGCTAAATCACAGGCAAAAGTCTTCTCTGCAAAGGCCAGCACGTGCCAGCAGCCCACTGTCCTCACACACTGTCAGATCCAAGCCACCTCCTGCTGTTCTGCTCACAGGAATGACCCCAGGGGATCTCAGGAAGACCTCTGCCCGCGAAACTCTCGTCCCAGGCCTCTTTCTGGACTGTCAGAAAAGCCACGACAGAGCTGGAAAGAATCCTACTAAACAGTGGAAAATCCCAACGGATCTGATGCTAACCAGCTGTCGCCAAAATGCATATTCTTCTTAGCCTACTCCCCAGGGGAGTTCAGGTACAGAAAAAGACATTTCTGAAAAATTACATAATCAACAAGTAGTGAGCTGCACAGTGGAAAACAGCTTGTGTCCCTGCCTTTTCCTTCGTCTGCCTGTTTCCACTTTTCCTTGGTTAGGCTTTGGGTCTTGGCTAAACTAAAATGTTCTCTCTCTTTCTTTTTTTTTTTTTTTTCTTTTCAAACCACGGTAACTCACACAGGAGCCAAACCCCTTCACTAAGGAATACTTCATGACAGAGCAGCCAGCATTTTAAACAAAATAGTTTTGGGGAACGGGGGAAAGCCAGGAGGTCAGAAGTTGATTCCTGAGTATGGCAGGCGGGCAGCCTCAGCTCAGGGCTTGCCCGCCGGGATTATCACATTATGGGAAAGGCATGCATGCCAAGGCGGGCAACCATGCCACTCGGCCCCTATTCAGCTCCTCAGTGGACTCAGCAAAGCCTGCACGGTCTGCACAGCGGCCTGGCTCTGAGCTGGAAAGACACTGGCCCTGGGAAGGGCTTGTTTTCAGCAGTTGGAGAGTTATTGAAAAGGGTTCCAGTTGCCTCAGTGAAGAGGGGCCGTGTTGCCTGGATGAGTGATCCTTAAGTACATCGTGTGGTTCCGGTGAAGGCAGCAGGCCCCACTAACAAAGGCTCTCAGTGGAGTTTAGCAGGACAAGGCCCAACCAGCACAACAGAAAAAGATGACTCATTCCAGACACTGTGCACGCGGGCTTGACACCTCACGTCACACGCAGGAGCCACAGATCCCGACACTGAGTTCCACTCTTAGGTTACCTTGTCAGTTAGGCAGGATCAAGGCCAAGGTGCCTGACCTGGTGTGAATAACTGAGCTAGCACCCCCACCACCGACAGTGGGACCTGCAAAGTCAGCTGGAAAGAGCTGGAGGGGGGCTTTCAGCCCTGATTGCAAAGGTCATGCCAGAACTGGGAAAAACCGTTTCCCCTTGTCTACTATAGGGCAAATGTAAGAGTCTCTATAGAAAATGAAATATCGAAGTAAATATTCCCCGAAGATCAGAGGAGAGTATTTGAATGCCTGGTGTCTAGGCACTAGACATCTTCGGATGAAGAGAGCAGCTGCCCTGCTGTGGAGAAGACATGTCGCAGTGAAGGCGCATCCCTGTCCTGCCCGTCCTCAGAGCTGACCAGGAAAGACGGTTTGTGGCAGTGCGCACTGGGCCACTGCCCGCAGGGAATCTTGCTGCACTGACTCCAGTAACCTGTGTGCCTATGGTGGTCCTGGGGTCTGTGAGCGTGGGGAGCGGCTGTCATCAACAAATGGTCCTCTTTGGGGCCTAACTGGGTTGGCAAAGGGTGAACAAGCTCATGAAAACTTCTGCGGCAAGGCAAAACATGGCTTACTTGGCAAGAAAACATTGTATAGGAATCAACTATGTAAATGCCACTCTGATCAATCCAACAAATATTCCCAGCAGCATTTCTCAAATGATTAGTATTATGTATTTTGAATTTCAGGGGACACCTTTATCTTAGGGTATACCGACAGTCACATAAAATTTCCCATATCACCACATATGCTATTTATTATGGCTATACCATGTAATAGGTAACTTTAACCCTACCTAAAAACAGTTAATCTACTCCTTTTCTATGTAATATCTTTTCAGTTTTACTAGGAAAAGAAAAGCAAAGGTGCAAAGTGAATGATTTTTGTTTTAAGAGAATTAATATGGCTAAGAAAATATGCACTTCTAACCCAGTAATGATAGACCCCTGCCTGGCTCCAGCAGCGGATACTGTTTCAGACGTTACAGCATTTTGCTGAAGAACATGCCTCACTGAATTTCTAACCATTAATTTTCTCAATTGTACTTCTTTAAACTTGACAAGACTTGTCTGGTTACTGGATTGTAACCTCTGCTGAATTTCTTCATTCTGAAATGTTTTTCCCCCTTAAAGGGATATTATCCCTGCTTTGCACAATCTTCTTAATAGTCAGATGGTTTCAATGCTCCTCATGTCACCCTTTCAATTCCACTCACGGACTGTTACATCTGCATGATGGACGGGAAAGGCCAGTTTTACCACCACAGAGTGTTGGTGCCGTCACCATTTGCTAGAGATGGGGAGATGATGTCAGAGCAGGCGTGGCCTGGGCTTCCCTACCTTCGTTTTTTTCTTTCAAAGGGTCACGTGACATACAATCTCAAAGGCCACAGATCCGGATTCTTAAGATTGGATTACCTCTGAGTCATATTACCCACCCAGGAATCTTAACCTGGGGTCCACTGGATGGGGAGAAAAACTGTTTATGCGTATCGGAGAGAAAAGACCTCATCATACGGGGCTTGCTGCATCCAGCTCTTATTGGTCTATACAGAAATTCATATGGAGAGTCCACCCCCACGGGGTGTCTAACCTGCCTGCAACCTATGGGTCCCATGCTGATTTTGTGAGGACTTCTTTAGTGTCAGATATTGTGAAAAATATGCATGGATGTTTTTGTTGCTGATCAGCTTTCCTTAGTGTTTGTGTATTTAATATGTGGCCCAAGACAACTCTTGTTCTTCCAAGGTGTGGTAGAGGGGAAAAAAGGTTGGACACTCTTGCCAAGGACCAAGAAAGTCCGTGCATTTTTTTTTTTGATACGGTACTATATAGCCAACATTTACTGTGATTTATATCATTTCTATTTTCATATCTAGGATACCCATGGATCCCAATGTACATTCTGAATATGGAAATAGCAATAGGAATTTTTACTGCTATTAAGAAGACTATAACTTGGGAAGGAAAACGCTTATCTCCTTTCATCAAGTAGGAAAAAGAAGGTAAAGAATGATAAAAAGGAATAGAGGCCTAAAATTATCTGTTAATACTGGTCTGATTAATATTTACTGCTGATATTTAATCTTAAGCTTTAGATGCTTTCACCTATTTCTTGTTATGGGAAATTCTTAGGCATGAGGAAAGCAATTGCTTTACTCTCTTTGCTTCTATCTAGTCTATTAATTCCTTTTCTGAAAATCAGTAGGTTCCAAACTTTTAGGTCCTCTTCAGGCATGTTACCCTCCAAAAGTTCTTTTTTTTTTTTTTTTTTTCAGTTTTTGGCCAAGGCTGGGCTTGAACCGGCCACCTCTGGCATATGGGGTTGGCACCCTACTCGTTTGAGCCACAGGCGCTGCCCCCTTATATGTTATATTTCTTTCAATGTTGAGTAAAAGCAGAGAGAGAGAAAAAGGAGAGAGGAAGGGGGAGGAAAATAAAAGAAAGGAGGGAGGGAGGGAGGGAAGAAAGAGAGAAGGAGGGAGAGAGGAAGAAAGAGCCTATAGTTGTAGTGGTACTTGTGATGTCATCAATGTAACTTGCAGCTCTGTTCATGTCATGTTATAACAGTACGTACAGATGAATCCTTTATGCTTATGATGTTGACATTCAATAGTTTTAATAAAAATCCACTAGTAGATATTTTAGTGTATGTTTAAAGAAGCAAATTTATTATTATAGTACAGATTTTAAAAATATATTGGTAACCTCATGTCAAAATAATTCTACATATTGAGGTTCCCATGGACCCCAGCCTGGAAAAATCATGAGACTTTACACCAAACTTATAGCATAAAGCCTGTAAAGCCTGGAAGGCTATAAGGACACACATTGTTTCCTATGCCAAGCCGCAGCCTGAAAACAGGGCAGCAACCAGTCTTGCTTCTCAGGAGTCTTTTATTGGGCACACAGTTAGCAGTCGAGGTTAAAAATAAGAGAGCGGAAATTTCAGCCTCCAGGAAGGCTGGGTAAAGGTTAAACAGGGACAAAGGGCAATGGAACCCAAAGTAGCCAGATAATGTATACAGGTAGAACAGAAAGGTGGGAAACACGTTTTGTGCTTTTGTGCTATCGTAACTCTCCTAACTTAGCCTCCCGTACTGCTGAATCTCTACACAGGGATAGTCATGCAGACTGTCCCCTGACTGGGCACTTTACCCTGAGTGAGAAGGCCTGTGAGGAATTCAGCCTGCCTGCCTCCCACACTATATATTATGTATCTGAAATTTTTTTGAAAAATAAAATAAATCAATAGCATTATTCTGAGAAGCAGTAAAAAGGCACTATCAACTGCGGAAGGAGACTGTGTCAAAAAACACTAAAAAATGTTGCATACCATGTGACTAGGGGGCACAGCCCAGGTGACACATCATGAAGGATTCAAGGAACCAGGAAAGACATGCCATGCTTAGTTAACAAGGCTGGCTGTGTATGGAGGGACACGGGGAGACGTGTACCATGTATTTGCCATTCTCAGATATAACACCTTTGAGTAACATTTACATATTTGTGAGGAAAAAGAAACTGCAGTGTAGTTCAGACATCATGAGAAAATACTGACTCTTTTTGGATCTACTACCTAACAGTTAACATTCTACAGGCAAAATTTATGCAACTAACTCCATTATAAGGTTACTTTTAAAATCCTACACAGACCTTCTTTATTTTGAGGTCAATCCAGGACAACAATCTGAAATAATTTCTCTCCTTCTCTAGCAATGTCATTTTCTCAAAAATCTCACCAATGGCCTTATACTATTAAGACTGCATGGTTTTGGGATCAGCTGTCTCCCAGCCCATCACTTTTATCTGTATCTTTGTGCTGCCAGTAATCATAGATTCATAGTCATTTCAAATATAAAACTTTCCCATGAAGTGTACTTCAAATCTCTGTAGCTGAGTATTCACTTTTCAAGACAATCCCTCGCAGAAGCCAGGGTGTTGGCCACGTGGCCTAGAATGCAGTACTTAGCATGCCAAAGGAGTGGCTCGGGGAAATTCAGTGATCAAAGTCATTAGTGGCAATTGCACGTGGAAAGCATTTTGTCTGTCTCAGCAGAGGCCTTTTCCTCATTAAAAAAAAAAAAAGCCATTTATACTCTACACTTAGTAGATTTGACATGTACCCTTGCAATATGCACCACAGGTGTGGTCCCACTGTTTGCCCTCCCCCATCCAACCAACACAAGTAAGTAAGCAAGGTAAACGTTATGCTAACCAGTTTGATGTAAGCATTCCAAATTGTATATAAAATCAGCACATTGCACCCCATAAAAGCATTAATGTATGTATACAGTTGTGATTTCATTTAAAAAAGTAAAAAAAAAAAAAAAGACTGGACATTTTTAAAACATAACATGTAGAAAAATGAAAAGGAATAAGTTAGGGAGTGGTCCACATTGGAAGGGTTTGTCAGGAGTCAGGTGGTGAATCTGCAAGAAACTTGATATGCACAGAGGAATTACTTGAGAAATTTATAACAGTAGCTCCTTGTCCTGTTTGTCCTTCACTACTCCTGTCATATTACCTCCCTACTTTTCCCCTCCTCCTCTCTCCACTCTTCTCCCCTCTGATTTTCCAAATATTCTCTTATATACTCTCTCCCTCTTCTTCTCCAAGTTTCTTTCTCTCCTCTCTCTCTCTCTCCCTACTGTTTTCTAGCTCTTTCCCTCATTCCTTTTTTTGTTCTTTTTACCTTTAAATGTTTGTTCTTCCTTCCCTTCTCTGAAGTTCTATAAGGAAATCTCATCTTCACAAAAAGAAGAATTAGCCACAGGATCCTTCAAGTGATTAGTGTTTATATAATACTTATATGTCCTTGTCCACTGTTAGACCTTCAGGCTATCTATGTCTTAATATTTGAAATGTGTCTCTTGTAAATATATTTAAGTCATGAGAGTGTAGAGTGTACACATATGCTTGTGTGTGCATGCACACATTACCCATGTATATGTATTTTAATCCACTCTATTTATTTTAATTGTAATGTTTCACCCACTTACATCAAATGTAATTACTGGTAAAGTTGGGATTAGTTCTACCATTTTTACATGTTCTACTCTATTCTTTAATTCCATCTTTTTTTTTTCTTCCATCTTTTGAATTAAGCAAATATATTTATTATTCACTATATGTTCCCATTGGTGGTTTAATAAGTTTTTGTATTATTTCAGTGGTTATACTGGAGGTTAACATGTGCATTCACAATTTTTTAGAGTTTACTCTGAATATTTTATCGTAACACAAACATTGTTTTTACCACCCCCTCTGCCTTTTGTAATTGTTATCACATATAGAGGATGTCAAAATACGTACATACATTTGAAAAACTGTATTAAAATTGTGATACTCAATATATATCAATAATGTTTGTTATCTTGTATATTGTACCTTGTATCTCTTTAAATTGTAGACACCAAACATGATTTGAGTATTACAATTGCAATACGTTTTTTTCCCTTTCTGAAAAATGTGTATATGGTTTTTGGCCTCCTTCTATATTCACTCCTATGTATTAGCCCCACAATGTGTTGTTACTTTGCTAGTTGCCTTTTTTTTTTAATAGACTTTATGATTATTTACACACATGTTATTTCTGGTGCTCATCTTTTCTCCTTAAAGATCTGTATTTTCATATAATACAATTTTCCTTCACTTGAAGAACTTCTTTCATTATACTTACAGGGTAAGGCTATTGGCAATGAATTCTCTTGACTTTTGAGTGTCTGCAGGGGAGTTTAGATTTTATTTTTGTAGGTTATATTTATTAGGCACCGCATACAGGTTGACAGATGTTTGAAGTCAGTTTTCTGTAAGCAAGACTCTAAGATGGAGGTTGACATGCAGAAAGTTCATCGCCCCAGTTGAACACCTTTGGGAGGAGAAAGGATTGGACATAAGGAGGAGCTGAGCTAGAATGCAGCCATGAAGTCACAACAAAGGTCTCAGCTGAGATTTCCTCAGTTGGGATAAGGAGAAATGGACTAGCATCATCACCAGACTTTTGGAAAAAGTTCTTTCCACTGGCTGCCTCCTCTTCCTTTCCCCAAATTCCTCTAATCTGGCTTTAGACTCTGTTTCCCCTGGAACTGCACTAGCCAAAGTCAAAGACAAAAATTCAGTCAATGCAGAAAAGAAATTTGGGAATATCTATACATATTTAAAATATTTACATTCATTGACCCAGCAATACCACTTTTAGGGACATGTTTAACGGGGAAAAATTGCAGACAAGCAAAGATTTTACACGCAGAAACACAAACGTCCTTTTGCAGTTTGTTTATAATAGTAAAAAGTTGGAAACAACTTACTTGTCCATCAGAAAAAGCATGGTTACATAACAAACATTATTTAATAAAAGTATAGTAAATATTTTCTGACTGAGTGGTTGAAAGAATAAACAGTTACCATGACACATACCCTCTAGACTTAGGGCTTTGATGATCTCCCAAGATATTTTTATTAAATTTGAAAATAAAATCCCACTTTTATTATTTCTGTTGAAATAAGTTTGGTATTTACTACAGGAAATTTCTTAGGATAATTAGGAGAAAATAGAATCAATTATAGATGAATAAATGCATAGAATTAGGAGAAAACAGAATCAATTACAAAATGGAAATGAGTAATAAAGTACAGATTTCATACCCTAAAGTAAAACTTAAGTTTGCCCACCAATTTGCTAATTTGGCACAGCTTACTGATACAGATGCCTCTCTTCACCACTATTTCTAAAGAATTATACTAAGAGTTCTGAATTATGAGTATTTATTTATACATTTATCTCTGAGCTAGAGATGCAGAAACCTATCTTTTTTGTGTTTCTGTCATATTTATTTATTAGGTACATAAAAGTTTACAAGTACATATAATATGTAGCAAATAAATGTTTGCTTCAGTAACGCATGGGGTATAATCCCCTAAACGCCTTCTTTGTATTCCTTTGTCAATTTCCCAGCTTCTGTTATTATATCCTGCCTCCCGTGTGAGTAGATAGGATGTGAATAAGAACCACAGTCTAAATAAACACTGGCTGGCAGATTATTTACCTGGCCCTTGTTAGAGGGAAAATGAAACACTCCTTCTCTAAGAATACCAAAACATGCAAGAACTGCTATTTCTCCTTTGAGAAAAGCTCGTTCTGCCACCCAACACCCACTTTCTCTTCTCTCCCAATCCTGTCTTATAAGCAGATATAAATAATTTCATCCTTATATACTTAAACTAGCATTCCCCTACTATTATGCTTCTGAATAGTAAGTCCCTTGCAGAGTCACGCACACAGTATAGACTTACATCCTACAATTGTGTCCAAAATATGCCCAATTTTTCTTTCTCGGAAATGATTAGCAGCTTTATTTAGGTATGATTGACATACAATATATTGCAGATATTTATAAAGCATACAACTTGATGAGTTTTGACATTATCACATGCCATGATAGATATCAATCAAGATACTGAACGTATGAATGTATATATCTGACAAATGTGTTCCTGTGCTCCTTTATAATCCATCCCTCCACCCTTCCCTACTCCCTGATTTCCTTGGAAATTGCTGACCTGTTTTCTGTTCCTAAAGATTAGTTCATTTCTTAAAACTATGCAAATGGAAACATACGGCATATAATCCTTTCTGTCTGGCTTTATTCACTTAGCATTACTGAGATTTATCCACATGGTTGTACGTATCAATAGTTTCTTCCATTTTACTGCTAAATTGTATATAGCTTTATTCCATTTGTTCATTCATCCACTCTTGATGAACATTTGATTGTTCCTACTTTCGGCTATTATAACGGGAACTATCATGAATATTTGTGTTCTTTGCATGAACTTATGTGTTCTTTTCTCTTGGTTAAATATCCAGTTGTGATAACTCATATACACCATAAGGTGTGTTAAACTTTTTAAGAATCTACCAAACTGTTATCCAAGTTGGTTGTCCGTTTTACATACCCACCAGGAATGTATGACAATCCCAGTTATTCCTCTACCCTTGTCAACACTTGGGTATGATCAGTCTTTTTTTGTTCTTGCCATTCCAATGAACATGTAAGATCTCACTGTGGTCTTAACTTCTATTTTCCTAATGACCAGTGATATATCTTTTTGTGTGCTTTATTTGCCATCTGGGAAGATTTTTTGGTAAATTTTCTGTTAAAAATCTTTTGCCTATTTCTGTGTGTGTGTGTGTTTTTTATTTTATTATATATATTTTTTTTTATTAAATCATAGCTGTGTACATTAGTGCAATCATGGGGTACAATGTGCTGGCTTCATATACAATCTGAAATATTTTCATCCAACTGTTTGACATAACCTTCATGGGATTTTCTTGGTTATTGTATGAAAACA
>CAUYON010118009.1:0-24894 GCA_963573935.1 Arctocebus calabarensis
GAGTACATGGGATTCATGCTTCTCCATTCTTGTGACGCTTTATTAAGAACAATGTGTTCCACTTCCATCCAGGTTAACTCTCTTTAACAGTTTTAAAAGTTCTTCATCTCTTCACAGCTTTCTTATTCCTTAAGGTACTGCCCAATGCTGTCATGTCACTGAATCCTTCTCCTAGTCTAAAAAAAGGTCCTGGGTGATGCTTGCGGCTCAAAGGAGTAGGGCACCAGCCCCATTTAGCTGGAGGTGACGGGTTCAAACTCGGCCCTGGCCAAAAACTGCAAAAAAAAAAAAAAAGTTCCAAATCTTAGTTGATCATACACCCCATCTATAAAAAAAAAAAAAAATCCAGAAACTTTCCCAATACACCCACACTTATTTACTTCAATTCATATGCAGCAACTGTTACATATGGGTTCAACAATATTAAATTGCTGATGTTCAAACGTCTGACCTGTGAAAAGTGGCCATTTCATACAGTTCAGGCAAAGAAGTTACATAACGTCTGAAATTAAAAATGAAAAAGGATGATGTAAAAATTAAATAGATGACATATTGAAAATTGTGTCATTCCTAGAATAGTGTCTTCTCTGTATTTTTGCAGAGAACCTTTTTCTTCACTGAAATATGTTATAAATAATGTTCTGCACACTTAGATGTTAAATGTCTTTCTAATTGCAATGGCTTTATATTCTCCTAAGCTAATATCTCAAGGACTACTATATACTTGAAGGAAGATTAATCATTAAGAACAGTGGCTCTTAAGCCATATTTCAAATAACTGTACTATCTTCTCATCAGTCCCTTTTGGTAGTATTCCTATTGAAGTGTTAAAGCTGCATGATTTTTGCAGAAAAAATTTTAAACCATTTATTTCTTTTGTGGTAAAATAGCCAAAACTACATGTAATCTGTGAATCCTCTCTACTAGGAACATATAAAATGCAATACATTTTAAGAATTAGTATGCAAAAACAGGAGTATAACTTTCATGTTCTCTATATATTGTTGTAAAATAGTTAAACTACATATAATCTACGTATCTCCTCTACTAAGAACATAAAATTCAAAACATTGGAATAATTAGTAAGCAAATAGTGAATGCAAGCTTCAAGTTCTCTATATTGAAAAAACTGCCACCTGCTCCTACATTACAAGTTGCCATTTGGCATATGGACCAAGTCATGGCCTCAAAGTTAATCTGCATGTTAAGCATATATAAATTTTAACTTACTATTTATTTTCAAGATAATATAAAAAGAAAAAATATTTCTAACATATTCTTTTGCTTTTTGAAAATTTTAAATTAGATTATTTTTGTTATTGCTATTGAGTTTCATAAATTTCTTTTATTTTGGATATTAGTCCCATATTGGATCTATCTCTTATTCTATGAGTTGCCTATTCATTTTGTTTACTGTTTGCATTGTACAGAAACTTTTTAGTTTGATGTTGTCCTATTTGTTTATTTTTGCTTTTGTTTCCTGTGTTTTTAATCTTATATCTAAAAAGTTATTGCCAAAACTAATGTTATGGAGGTTTTCCCTTATGTTTCTTGTAGGCATTCTATAGTTCAGTTTCATACTTAAGTCTTTAATTAATTTCAAGTTTATTTTCATGGATAGTGTTAAACAAGAATATAATTTAATTTTTGTATATGTGGGTACCCTATTTTCTCAGCATTATTTCTTGAAGAAACTATCCTTCCCTCATTGTGCATTGTTGCATTGTTGGTGTCTTTGTTGAAGAACAGTTGCCAGAAATAGGATTTATTTCTTGGCTGTCTATTTTGCTCCATTGATCTATGTATGTGCTTTATGCCATACTGCTTTGATTACTATAGCTTTGTAATATAATTTGAAATTAAGAAATGTGATGCCTCCAGTTTTGTTCTTCTTGCTCATAATTGCTTTAGCTATCTGAGGTATTTTGTGTTTCCATATAAATTTAGGGGTTGTTTATTTTCTTCCTGTGAAAAATGCTATTGGAATTTTAAGAACAATTGTATTGAATTTGTAGATCATTTTGAGTAGTATAGATATTTGGAAAATATTGATTCATCTGATCATGAACATGGAATGTATTTCCATTTCTTCCAGCCTTTCTCCCCAGAAGGAAACCCACATGGAACACCCAAGTTCTGAGATCACACAAATTCTCTGGCCACTGAAATCTGGGCAAGAGTTGGTAACTGTCTGTGTGTGAACAGGTGATTTGAAAACTGAAAGGCTGGAGCTTCCCCAGGGTGAAGAGATGGATGATATGGGCAGGAAGCAGTATGGCCATGGAGGGCAACCTCAAAGTGACAAGATGCCTAATGCTTAACTTTCAAGAGGGTCCCAGTTCAATGGTTGTAGCAGTGTTTAAGCTCTTACAGGCGGAAAAGCTCCTAAGCTTCACTTTATCAAGGTGTATGATCCTTTTAATGTGCTATCGAATGTAGTTTGCTAGTATTTTGTAGAGAATTTTTGCATCTTGTTTATTAGGGGTATAGGTCTGTACTTTTCTTGCAGTGTTCTTTAGTTTTTGTGTTAGCTTAATGCTAATCTCATGAAATGAGTTTGGAAGTGTTTGTTTCTCATTTCTTTTTTTTTTTGGTGGACGAGTTTAAGAAGAATGGGTATTAATTCTTCCTTAAATGTTTGTTAGAATTCACCAGTGAAGTGATAAAATCCTAAGCTTTTCTTTAATGAGAGAGATATATATATTTTAATTACTGATTCAATTAGCACTTGGGAGGCCAAGGTGGGTGAATTGCCTGAGCTCACAGGTTCAAGACCAGCCTGAGCCACATGGAGACCCCTCTCAGCTGGATATTGTAGTCCCAGCTATTTGGGAGGCTGGAGGTAAGAAAATTGCTTAAGCCCAGGAGTTTGAGGTTGCTAGGAGCTGTGACGCCACTGCATTCAACTAAAGGTGACAAAGTGAGACTCTGTTCTCTAAATAAATAAATAAATAAATAAATAAATTACTGATTCAATTTTCTTACTTGTAATTGGTCTGTCCAAATTTTCTATTTCTTCATGATTCTTGAAGTCTTGGTAGTTGTATGTTTCTAGGAATTTATCCATTTTTTTTTTTTAGATTATCCAATTTGATGGCATATAATGGTTCATAATAGTATATAATAATTCTTCGTTATTTCCATGGCATCAATTTTAATGTGGTTCTTTCATTTCTGGTTTTATTTAATTTTCTTCACTAATTTTTTCTTAGTTGGTCTAGCTGACAATTTGACAATTTCATTCATCTTTTAAAAAATAACTTCTTAGTTATATTGATTTTTTAATTTTTTCTAGTATCTATTTATTTTTGCTCTGATTTTTGTTATTTCTGTCCTAACTTTGAGTATAGTTTGTTCTTCTTTAGTTTCTGGAGGTAGAATTTTAGGGTTTTTTTTTTTTTGAGATCTTTCTTCTTTTTTATTGTAGATATATATTTCTATAAAATTCTCTCTTAGAACTGCTTTTGCTACTTTACCATAATTTTTAGGTATGTTGTGTTCTCATTTGTCCTTAATTTCTTCTTGGTTTTAAATTTCTTCAATTTCCTCAGTAAACTAGAGATAAAAGACTACACAAAAATTGATTTTTTTAGGAGTAGCTTGTTTAATTTTCGTGACTTTTTGAATTTTCCAATTGTCCTCCTATCACTGAGTTCCAGTTTCATGTCATTGTGGTTGGATAAGATAGTTGATATGATTTTCATAATCTTAAATTTGTTAAGATTTGTGTTGTGGCCTCACATATGATGTATCCCAGAAAATGTTCTCTGTGTGCTTGAGAAGAATGTGTGTTCTGCTGCTATGGGATGGGATGTTCTGTGTATGTCTTTAGGTCCATTTAGTCTAAAGTGTAGTTGAAGTTTTTCTTATTGATTTTCTGTCCAGATGATCTATTCATCATTGAAAGTGAGATATTGAAGTTCCCTATTATTGTTTGGCTATCTCTCTCTTCAGATCTATTAATATTAGCACGATATATTTAAGTCTTACAATTTTAGGTACATGGGTATTCACCATTATTGTATCCTCTAGATGAATTGATACTTTTATCTTTATATAATAACTTCCTTTATGTCTTTTCACAGTTTTTGACATAGGGGCATTTTTTTCTGATATAAGTATAGGTACCCAGCTCCCTTCTTCTGCTTTCCATTTATGCAGAATAGTTTTTACATTCCTTTATTTACTATCAACCTTAGTGACCTTAATACCAAAGTGAATATCTTTATCTTGTTAGCAGCATATATTTGGGTCTTTAAAAATTCATTCAGCCACTCTATCTTCTATTGGGAAAATTTAATTCATTTGTAATCAAAGTAAATGATAGATAAGATGTACTTCAAGTTATTATTATTCATAAGGACTTAACTATTGTCATTTTGTTAGTTGTTTCTGGCAATAGATTTTTTGCTCCTTTTTTCCCTCTTTGTTGCTCTCTTGCTTTGTGATTTAATGATTTTCTGTAGTGGTATGGTTTGATTTTTTTCTTTTTATCTTTTGTATATTCACTGTAGATTTTGCTTTATGGTTACTACAGGCTTACATGAAATATCTTATACTTATAAAAGGCTACTTTAAACTGATAACGACTTAACTTTGATTGCATATAAAAACTCCATACTTTTACTCTCTCATGTTTTATGTTTTTGATGTCATAATTTACATATTTTATATTATATATCCCTTAAATTATTGTAGCTATTGGTATTTATGATAGTTTTCCCTTTTAATCTTTATACTGGAGATAAAAGTTATTTACATACCACTATTACAGTATTCTGAATTTGACTATATACTTTCTAATATTTCTTTTTCTCAAACCCAGTGGACTATACAGTGCATCTCACTATGAAAACTAGTAATTGAATAGAAATTCCAAGGTTTATAGTCAGAGGCAAGTGCAAAACTACACACTCACCAACTGGATGATTTAATTAACTTTAATTTTACAGGTTCCGATTTCCTTGGTAAACTAGATATAATACTTGTGCAGTAGACTCTTTGGGGGAACCTGTTCAACTGTCAGCCTCTTATCTTAACAGCTACATTTCCTGCCCACTCATGGAGGAAGAATATTTGTACCCTAAGAGCTATTCTCCCTGGCTCATGCTGGGCTAACTAGATTTGTCTCCCCTGGAATTTAGAATTGGGACATTGCTTTAAGAAATGATGTCGTTGGGTGTGGTGTCTAGCTTTGTGTTGAGGTTATTTCATGTCTGAGCTAAGAAGTCATTTATTTGCCAAGTACATCAAGAAACAAAAAACAGGTTTGCAAAGTGAGACCAAAGAAATAGATGCCTGGAGTACAGCAGAGGCAAGAGTTATGGTTGAATGAGCTCTCTATGCCAACTTGAAGGACAATTCTATGTCTCTCTTACCTAACACTTGCCTACTTAGCTTTTGAAGAGAAAATGATAATTTTTCTAAATGGACTTACTAGATAAGTGTTAGAAATGAAAGACTGAACAGCTTTCATGGAAAGAGACAGAAAGTACAAAATGATATTTTGGCTCTGTCCAAAATCTCATCATAAAGCACTTCCTCTGTAAGACTATAATTACAGCAGGGTTTACCCTGAGTTACAGTGAATCATTAAAAAAGCAATTATTGCCAGAAGCCCTTGTTCTCTGGCTGAGAGCTGAATGAGAAATTTAATAGCATTATGAGAATTTTTTTCCTACCAAACTAATTCTAAGAAATGATATAAATTGAATGTGTGTTTATTTTTGTAAGACAAGCTTATCTTAATTGAGGTTTTCATAATTGTGTTTCACTGGTTGCATATGAAATGGAAAAGGGGGATGTAAGGAATTGAGCACTTGAGTGTCTAAATTATTTGCTTCTCTGTACTTCATTTCAGGCCTGTTCTTGAATCATTTGAGATGTCTTGTAGCACTCAGGACTGGGCATTTCACAGGATTGCAGAGGTTCTATTATTTCATGCCAACATAGATACCCAATTTGGAATAATAACCAGAGATCATTGTGAGAATAAATATTTTCAACTCTGTGTGACTGCTGATGCATGTATAAATTTCTGACCATGTTAATAATATCCAAATAAATGGCAAGAGTATCAATGAGAATACCACTTATCAAGAATAAATTATGTACTTTAGCAATACTGAGAGCGTTGCTTACATTACTCAGCTAACTCTTACAACATTCACAGTTTTATGCTAATTTTAGAGATATAGAAGGTAGGTGAAGAGGTTATTAAGTTTTTCCAAGCCATACCATTAATCAACATAGTTAAGTGTACAATCTGGGCCTTGTCTGCTATGAAGGCCATGATTTTAACCACTTTGCTCTACTGATTTTTAGCTATATTGTATTTATTGAGTGAACATTTATCCTACCTGATTGATAGTATTTTTGAGGATAATAAATGTTTAATTTGGAATTAATAATGATTTCTATAAATTCTTCTTTTTCTAGTCATTCCTTCTTCATTCATAGAGTTCAATGAGTTGCTAATTTGGGTTAAAATTTTTTTAATTGTTAAAAATTTCCATTATGTTACATGAATGTTCCATGACACCATGGAAAAGAGTACCTTTCAGGATTTCTTCATTTAGAAGTGACAGAAATCTATTTTAAACCAAAGGAATGAAAAAAGGAATTAACTGAAAAGATAGTAGATTGGCTCATATAATCATTGGGGGAGCCACAAGTATAAAGTTCTGAGGACAACAGAGATCAAAACTGGGAACCCTATGTTCGACTTACCTTGTCTCTTCTTTATTAATTTTGTCTTCCTCAAAAATGTAAATTTTCCACTAATTATTGAGGGATTTATCCTTAAATCTCCAAGACTCTTGAGGACAGAGGCAACCTTGCCTCAATGGGTAGAGCTAAAAAATCTCTAGTAGAGATAAAGACTACTCCTGAAATAATCTCCAAGGATTAAATAATTTAAGAGGCTTAAACTTGAATTTTCCCATATCTATGGTAGCCAATGGAAAGAATTTCAAATTTACCAAAAGAAAGGCAACTAATGTGCTGTGTGTAGTCTTTAATTTTCTAGCATATTCACAAAAGCTTTTAATTTTCATAAACTTCCAAAAAATACTCCCACCTAATACAATGCAGCTACCCTGTGTAATTACTGCTTCAAAATTATGTCCAGATATTATTTCATCTCCCACTCCAGGGTTGTAAAATGTTATTCCTTCCTCTCTCTGAGGTCTAGTTGAGCCTTAGAAAGATCCTGTGAACTTTGAGCTTATGACATCTATCTGACTTCCTATAACAAACAGTACTAGGGTAAAATATTCTTCAACATAAATATCTCATGGAGAAAAGTGAGAAAGAGAAAGTGATGTGCATTGTCCCTTATCCAGATATGCAATACCTTATGGAAAGGGATGGAAATGTGCATCCATTTGTTGCCTTGCTTGTTAACAATAGACTGAATTCATTGTTCAGTTGATATAATTGCCAGGGAATCTGCCAACTGAATGAATTCACTGGTCTGGCATCACCCTGGGCCATTCATAAGAGGCACAATATAGTGGGAAAAAATCTCATTCTCTGACTTAATCTTTACCTACCATGCTTGAGTGAGCCCGGGACTATCTTAAGGAATGTGCAACCCAGCCCTCTTTTTATGATGTTCAGTGTTTCTCTAGCCATAAGTATCCCTTAAATTCCCAGTCAGCTATCTGACAGTTTCATTTCCTAAGGACAGGAGGACTGATGCCAGAACCGTATCTGGTCATTATCCTTGCATCAGTACCCTGCCCTTTTGATTGCTTATCAATAGGCCTGACATTCTGCCCATCCTTCTTGGCCGCAGATTAACCACTTCTGTCTTGATTCTACCTCAGAGAAAAGTGAAAGACAGGATGATAAGGCAAGGCTGATTCTCTTCCCTCCCCTCAAGTGAATCCAAGTTTCTTAAACTTTATGGAATAATTGCCTTTGTTAGGCTGGGGGATTTGACCCATCAGTACCCTGCCCTTTTGATTGCTTATCAATAGGCCTGACATTCTGCCCATCTTTCTTGGCCTCAGATTAACCACTTCTGTCTTGATTCTACCTCAGAGAAAAGTGAAAGACAGGATGATAAGGCAAGGCTGATTCTCTTCCCTCCCCTCAAGTGAATCCAAGTTGCTTAAACTTTATGGAATAATTGCCTTTGTTAGGCTGGGGGATTTGACCTTCCACATTTCTCACTTCCCTGTCTTTGCACGTGTTAACTATACTATGTGGTAGATAGCCTAGTTTTCCAGTTCTGCAGAGCGCTTTACTGCCTAACATTTACAGTTGAACATTGTCAAGGCCATTTGGAAAGGGCTTCTATACACAGGTGTTTTGCTTTCAGGTAGATTAGTTTGCCTTCTTGTTGTATAAGTTCACTGAAGGATAAAGTACAGGACCTACAATCCAATACCCTCCCATTTTTCTACCAGGTCACTGACATTATTGTATCATGGGCACAAGATTAAAGTTCCAAGACGGTAAGAAATCTGCAACCAGACACTGCCCTATCTGGTAAGAAACATTTCCAATCTTCTGGTTGAGGACGGTGTGGGGAGGGGTGAAGAGAAGGGGCGGAAGACTCCCTAAATCCATCTTGAAAAAATCAGCGTCACATTTCAGTTTTCTAAACTTTTACCCCCACTCCTGGTACCAGGTCTCATTAGTCAGAGTTCTTTCATTTGAAATGTAAAAAACGCAATTTGATTGATTTTAGCAAGCAAGGAAACAAGCAAATCCTTATTTTAAGAGTATTGACTAGAGAAATCCAGATATGTTAGGGACAGGAACAAGTGACTAGATATTGCTGGGTATCTTTCTATCTGGCTTTTATGGCTACTTTTCTTTAAAGAGTAGCTTTATTCTCCTGGATTTATCCCTGTGACAGCAAATGAGCTATGAGGTGGAGTCACATTCTTACAGCTTATGGCATGTAAGGGAGGAAACATCTTATCTATTCTGAGTTTCAGCAGAAAATTCCGAGAAAGTTTTTGGTTTGTACATTTTGGGTTATGTGGACATTCCGAAATCAATTGTGTGGCCCAGCGGATGCTTGATTGCAATTGGCCAGGTCTCAGTCACAAACTCATTCTTGCAACCAGAATGCTGGTCTGTAAACAAGAAGAGGTGGAGAAGAGTTTTAGGCAAATTAAAATAATAATGGAAAAATAATTGTGATTCACTGTGATCCTCATTGTACAGCAATTATGTAGGGCCTGCCCTAGGAGCACAGAGGACAGAGTGGGGCAAACTTGATATTTTGCTTTTCAGCCAGACCAGGAAATGCCTGGGGCAGAGACTGAGTCAGACTGAGTCAGTTTGTGTTCACATAACTTAGCACAGAGAGTACCTTATGGCAGATATTTAAAAAAAATAATAAATGTGAAAAGAAGCAGGCTGGCCGGAAGCAAGGAATGAAATCTCATTCTGAGAACTGCTGAGATTTCCCTTAGGAAGGCTGTGCCTGGTACAGGGGATAAATGAAGGGACTCCCATTATTGATTAGTAGACTCTTAAATGGGAAGGAAAAAAGGGAGCAGACCATCCATGTCAAATCATAGAGTTTTAATAATTTCACTTAAGACCAGCATGGTAATGACTGCGTTCAGCTTTCCGGTCAGACTGGGACATGCCACACTCCAAATCCTCTGTGAAGTCATCTTGCAGTGCACTTGCGGTTAGACAAATACTAGGCTAGTCTTTTTCAAAGCAGTTTAAAAATTGAAGATCAAACTGGCAGCCGTTTCCTACCTCCAGTGATGGGCTCTGCCTTGTTGTTTAGAGTTTCTCCAAATCTTAAGACATGCTGATTGGGTAGATGTTGAAACAAGGCGGTGCCCGTGGTATGTGTTGAGCAGAATTCCTGCACACCTTTGTGAAGGAAGCTATGCCATATTGATAGAGAGTTAATTGATGGTTGGATATAAAGTGAGACCACTGTTCTTATCATGAGAGCAGCTACATGAGCTTTCTTCCTCTGATGGGCA
Organism: Arctocebus calabarensis; assembly: GCA_963573935.1. Taxonomy (NCBI): domain Eukaryota; kingdom Metazoa; phylum Chordata; class Mammalia; order Primates; family Lorisidae; genus Arctocebus; species Arctocebus calabarensis. The sequence goes on from CAUYON010118009.1 coordinate 9,969, forward strand.
ACAATCAGACAGTTATGGAGAGAAGAATCTCACCTTGTTCATGTAGACCAATATTTCTTCCTTTGCTCACATCCTTTCGCTGATACTTCCAACAGACATTTTATTTCCAGCCATGGTACATGGACCCTTTTGTCTAACAGAGGCCATGGACTGTCATCGGTGTATCCACAATGCCTATCATGCAGTAAGAGGTCAAAAGCAAAAATTATTTTTTAATAAAAATGTAAAGAATCAGTTGGTGAATTAATTTAACACACAAGATAGTGGTACAAATATAGAGATGAATAAAACCTATTTTCTGCTCTCAAGAATTTATTCTAGAGAGAGAGTAACCCCCTGTGCCCAGCTGCGTGGGTGGGGGGCTGCGTATTATGGAGGGAGGTGTCCTGGGAGCGATGGTTGCACAGAGAAAAAAGATTTTATATCTGCAGAGGATTGGCAAAGATTTCATGAAGAAAATGACATTTGAGAGGTAGCAAAACCGATCCTTCTCTTGGTAGGCATTTAGTAAATATTTGTTGACTAAATAAACAAGTACTGTAAGGGGGAGTCTAAATTTTCTGGAAAAAGAAATAGAGAAAGAAAAGGGATTTGGAGCATCAGAGAAAAGAAAGAGCAAAGGCTTGGAGACGCGAAGGCAGCTGGGCAAGCCCCTGCCCGGCACCCTCCGAGGTAGTGGGAATTTTCCACACCAGATCTAAAGGGCAGGTCTCCAAGCCGTTCAGGCCTTCAGATGCTGTCAACCAGCCTGTGCCACGAGACTCTCACTGTCTCCTGTGTCTCACTCCTATCGCCCTGGCAATTGCCACTCATTCTTCTCCAAGGGACTGTCATTCTCTCTTCTTCCCGAAACCATTCCCTTTCCTCAGGACCAGTCTCCTGCCACACACTCCCGGGACAATTTCTGCCACCTTTTTAGCTTCAACCATCCTCTCAATACAGACAATGCTGAGAGGTACGTTTCAAATTTAGAGCCTCTTTCCAATTTTTGACATTTAAATCCATTTCTCTATTGATCATTTATCTATCGATTGTTAGAAATATCTCTACATATTCGAAGGGTCAGGAGAAAACTTCTAAATAAGGATCAAAAGTGTTTTCATATAGTAAACGAGAAAATGTCATGAACGGTATGTCAATCAGGTTGATAAAATATCTCAGATTGCATGTGAAGCCCCCACACTGTACCCCATGGTTGAACTAATGTACACAGCTATGATTCAATAAAAACAAAAAAAGAAATATCTAAATGATGTCAAGCCCGCACTTCATTATGGACATAGGGGAGGCAATGAGAGGTAGCTGCCCATGATGACAGATGATTCCACATACGTGAGATCACTCCGTGAGAGCACGTGGGGAGGGAGAAGGGTATGCGCGGGAGAGAGGAGAGGAACGGGAAAGAGAAAAAGAAGAGGAGGCTACAGAACCCACAGGTCATCATCAAAGCAGCGAGATGATGAGCTACGGGCTACGAAGTGTGAGAGCAACCAGAAAGGCAGAAGGGAAAGAGGGAAGCGCGGTTCAGGCACCCAGAACAGAAGTGTCATTTCAATGCCTCGGGAGGCCCAGAGTCCACACTTCTATCAGCGTGGTGAGGGCACAAACCAGATAGTGTCTATGCAGAGAAACAGTGGGAGGTAGTAAGTGAAGACCAAAAGCCCATCTGCTGTCTGGAGATGGTGGACAGTTACGGGACATGAACTGCAGCAGCCCAGGAAGGACGGGGCACAGTTGTCCTTCAGCAGCCCAGCACACCATGGATGCCCACGTGGACTGCATGTCCCCTCCCAGTCTTCCTAGAGAATTGCCTGCCAACGTCAGAACTCTGAAAGATAACCTGGGGTCCCATTCTCAACTCACACTCAGTCACCAGGGAGTCCCTTAGAGAGGCAGCACTACCTGGAGGCAGAAGAAAAGGGTTTTGACTGGGGTCCAAGTCCCAGCCATGCCACTTACTAGCTCTGTGGCCTCAGAAGCTGCTTGACCCTGTCTGAGTCTCAGTCTCGCTTCATCTCAAAACAAAGCTAAAGATATCTCTCTTGATGCGCAGGGATAATTATACCTGATCAGTGGAAGGCAGGCAGCCAAGTGCCACAGTTAATTCATTCTTATTATATCCTTGCTTTCCACTTCTTTACCCTTCCTGGCTACCCTGCTAACTTCCTTCCAGTGCCACCACAGCTGAGTTTGAACTCACACAAGGTCACACAGCCAGTAGGGACTGGACGACAGATCAACAGGGTTGTCCTGCCAACGTTAGATGCAGTTGGGTACCATTGTTTCCAATGAAGGTCACAGAAGGGTCAGAGGAGTGGCCCCATAGAAGAGCATTCTGGCTGCCGTGGGGAAGGGAACACTCCACCCCAGTCCACAAACTAAGTGCAAGACTCTAAGAACTTATGGTTTCCCCACTCACCTCTGGGCTCTTTCCAGACTAGATTGCTAAGATAAAACATTTGGAATTCACAGCAGGTAGAACGTCAACTGTTTTCCTTGGAGCTCCAGGAGCTTTATATGCTTCAAGTAGCATCTAATCCCAAATTAAAAGCAAACAAGTGTGTGTCTTGACCATCTGTGTGCACTTTCTCAAGTGTCAAATGCATCTTGGGGGTTATCCATCCCCTGACTGTTACAGATGAAGCTGCCTGGGCACCAGAAGCAGCTGGCTCTTTTTTTCTGCAGGAGTCTTGTTTATTCAGTTGCTCCTGCCTTCCACTGTCTCCCCTGGGGACAGATGCCCCCATGCTCAGCAGCAGCTCTGAGAAGGGAAGGAGGTCGAAGTTCATTCTCCTCTGAAGCTCGTCCTTTTCTGTCTAGTCTGCTTCAGCCGTGCTGCTGCCTCCCTCGATCTTCAAGACCAGAGTGTGGGCGAGGGTTTCTTACAGCTTTTTATAAAGTCCAAACAAAACAGAAATGATGCCCTTAAAATGTTCCTCCTGAACTCAGTCATTCCTAACTCTTCTGAGAAAGACTTTTGAGTCTGAGCCTATATCTTTGTTGCTGGAGCCACTAAGAACACTTAAGAGAATGGGGGTCTCTGGGACGTGAGAGGCATGCTGAGATACTGTAAGGCTTTGCTAGACGAATGTCTAAGAACAATTGGAAGTTGTCTTTTTCCCTCTTTCTTTACCCACTATCTCCTTCGTCTCCCATTTCCTCTAGTCTTCTCCTTTCCTTTCCCTCTTTCCCTTTTGTCTTTTTGCCTCTCTGTGACATCATCACACATCATGATTATTATCATCCTCCTCCCCATCCGCTTCATCATCATCATCAGAAAAAGCACACAATGGGCATCGCTCTAATAATTTATTCGTGCTATCTCTCCCTCTACTAGTTTAGTAAGTTCCTTGAGGAGAGAGCACGGAACTGTCCATCATCCTAGTACTTTTTACACACATGACAAAAACTGAATGAATATGTTAAGTGAATTAACAAATGGACTTTTGAAAGCCAATGAGATTAAAACAATGAGGAAAACCGAGCTAACCTCAGTGTGCGAGCCTTAGTGTCAGAGTCTGATTACGGCCCCGTGGGGAAGCCGCTGGCTGTTAGGGTGAAGCAGACAGACAGTGGAGTGGGTGTTCTTCCCCCAAATCCAGCTCTTCACTGCTCTGAATTGGGGTAAGTTCTTCTTCTTTCTTAAAATGTGGGAATGATAAGAAGAAGATTGCATAATCAATTTTTTAACGTGTGGTGGTTTTCCATCCAAGCTATTTCCTTTTGCCAGGCATAATGATGTTTCCTGTCAATTGACAGTCATACCCATCTTCCTGTGTGTAGGTGCAGCCTGGAAGCTCAGGTCCGAAAAATCACGACCCACTGGGCTCTGCTACACCTTTACTTACTAGTGCTCAGTTTCCTTTATTTTAACAGACTTACTGTAGCCTTAATGTTTACCCTAAGCCACTTCCCACTACTTTTGTGAATGGGCATTGCATGAAGTAGTGTGTATGGGGCAGCGCCTATGGCTCAAAGGGGTAGGGCACTGGCCCCGTATGCCGGAGGTGGTGGGTTCAAACCCAGCCCTGGCCAAAAACTGCAAAAAAAAAAAAAAATAGTGTGTATGAATGGGACTGCTCACAGTTAGTAGTAGTTAATCCTTATTATTAACACATCCTTATTTTGATATTATGCAATCTGACCCAAGGCCAGACTGTCACCAACACTTCATCATTTCCATGAAGGGAGGCGAGGTCTGAGAAGGGGAACTCCTGTTGTGCAAAGCCCGTAGCCCGAGCTGGGAAATATGGCTCTGCAAAGGAAGTCTCAGTGGCAAGATGACACCTCGGCCACACTGAACGCTGGTGGGAGTCTTCCTCCATTTTTATCCAGTTCCTATTTTTCTAGTTGCTGTTTACAATTTCAACTCTAGCTCAGTTTGACTCTACCTCTCCTCTCTCCTCACACCTGGCAATGGACTTCAGCTTGGCCCCTGAACTTGGTTCTACACCCAGGAACTGAATTAAGAGTTGACCTTGAAATGCAGCATTATTGTTCCCCACCCCATGATTTCATCGCAGAACATAATAAGGGGTCACCATTGATCTGTGTGGCTCAGGCAGGAGCAAGGAACAGGCAGATGGACCAAGGAAATCCACTGGTGTGCCTCAGTCACACAGCCCCACATGTCCCAGGGTTCTGCAGTTGTAGCATCGAGAGCCTGGTATATCACAGGGTACTACCAGTGGCACGAGGCCAAGGCAACCCAGAAACTTGAAAATGAAACTGGAAAACTGGAAAGTCTCTGTCACTGAGCCAGACAAAGGTAGGTTTGGGGGATGGATTGAAAAACAAAGACTGGTGTCAACTACAGAAAAACAGAGTCAAAGACTCTGTCAACCACTTCAGGCTGAGCAGTGACTCCTGGGCCAGCCGGTTAGGGACAACACTCTTGTGTTGCTGCCTGGGAGACAATATGTATGACTTCTGCAGCAGATCATAGCACAGAGGACCACCGGGCCTGTCTGGTGGGTGAGCATGCAGTCATAGGAACTGCTTTCATTTTTCAGTTAGTAGCACTTTTACTTAAGGGCATGTATTTATGTCAAAGGAATCCAAGTTGGTAGCATTTGAGATCATTGACTGTTGAAGACTATATATACACAGATACAGCAATAACAGCAATAACATCAAAATCTCCCTTGGCTTAACAAATATCCTTCCCAGCAGGCGTCGTGGTTCATGCCTGTAATCCTAGCACGCTGGGAGGTGGAGGCTGGTGGATCACCTGAAATCAGGAATTTGAGATCAGCCTGAGCAAGAGTGAAACTCCATCTCTAAAAATAGACGGGCATTGTGATGAGCTCCTGTAGTCCCAGCTATGCGAGAGGCTGAGCCAAGACGATCACTTGAGCCCAAGAGTTTGAGGTTGTTGTGAGCGATGAAGCCACAGCACTCTACAGATGGGTCTGTGCCTCGTCTACAGAGGGTGACAAAGTAAGACTCAAACAAATGCCCTTCCCCATTTTTCTCTCATCTTCCCACCCTTCTTTTTTCTCTGTGCAGTTACATATTAGCATAATTGGAGGGATTCTACAATAATATTTCTGATACTGCAAAATATTTGTTTTCTTAAATTGATATTATTTCTATTTAAGGTGGGGACTCCACTGTCTTATGATGATGCCCCATTGTAGGTAAGAGTTGCCTTTTGTTTCAGTGAGTTCAAATGAGATGAGAAAAGGGCAAAGGATTCTGCTGCCCGGAAGCCTCCAGGAGGTCACTGGGTCTGTGCGGGGTGGTGACTAGAACCATCTCCAACACTGGCTATACATGTGTCAGGTGACCTTGGACATTCACTTTATCCTTCTGCCTTCAGTTTTCATGAACCCTGTTGCCTCCTTAGCAAGTTCAGGGAGTATGAAATGAGGTGATATATGTAAAATGCACATATGCAATGCCTGGTTCACCTGAAATAAAAGGTAATTAATACTTTCAGATTACTGAGATTACTTGTGCATTAGGCTAACAGTGGCAAATTATGTGTGTCTGGAGGGCACCGTATTAAAGCCATATACTATGGTACAATATAAAAGACTTGAACATTAGATTTTTAAAATTGGTTTCCTTTTATTCATAATGTATTTTACATTTTCTTCTGATTTCTCTCTTTCCTTCCCATTTATGTTCAACAAAATAGTGCTTGATCTCACAATGATGCAAAAGCTTTGTTTCCCTATCAAGCCTAGCTTGAAGGAAAGAGCTTGTCATGCCCCAGGCCCTTCAGTGATCTCCTGTCTGTCATTCTGTCGGTTTGTCTGGGTCCATTCAGGCTGCCATAACAGATAGCCATGAACCGGGTGGATTATTAGCAATAGAAATCTGTTTCTCCTAGTTCTGGAGGCTGGATACTCAAGGACAAGGTGCTGGCAGATTCAGTGTCTGGTGAAGGTCACTTCTGATTCACAGATGGCTGCATCCCACTGTGTTCAGACATAGTGAAAAGGGCAAGGGAGCTCTCTGCAGCCTCATGTATAAGGGCACTAATCGCATTCATGAAGGATCCATCCTCATGAATTAGTCACCACCTAAAGTCCCCAACTTCTAATTTCTTCTCATTTCTTTGGGGGTCCAGATTCAAGTTATGAATCTGTCTGGGACATAGATATTCAGGCCACAGCACTATCATATTATCTGCAACACTGTATTACAAATATCCTATTATGACTTCCTGAGTCTTTCAAGGAATTTCTGTATTCCCAGCTCCTGCACCCTTGCTCATTCAGGCCCACAGAACATTCAGATGAAATTGACCTATAGTCTTTGTGTGCTTTTTTGGTTTTTGTTTTCCAGTGTGCTGTGTCTAGTTGGATTAGGCAGTCTCCATATTTTACTAATTGTTAAATTGTTCATATATTGATAACAGTTAGGTATTCAGTAAAAGTTGAATGAATACATTCAATCCTCACAGAACTCATGAAGTTAATATTATTTATTTGTAGATAAAGAAACCTATGTTCCAAGAGGACTTATGCAACTTCCACATTATTTTAGAGTGTGGGAGGCAGCCAGGATTTGAAATCTGTTTTGTCTATTCCAAAGCCCAAATACTTTCTCTAGTCTGTGTTACCAGCTATGAATCTTTAATTTTTTAAACAGTCTGGTATTGAATACTTGGGATATTTTATAACTCAAGTCTAATTTTAAAACTTCACATTATTCAGGAAAGAAAATCCAGATGGGTCTGTGCCTAGTTCACATTTTACCACCTGCCAGGCAAGAGCAAGATTTTGAGAGTGTGTTCAGACTAAGCCCCCCTAATTCACCATGTATAAGGCATTCATACACAAATGAAAAATCACAGACTCAATAAATGAAACAGAGTGAACCCTCACCTTCTTTTAAAACCTGTAATTCAAGATCTGCATGTATATACCATGACTACCACAAGCTTGACAAATATTTTATTCAGTCTGTTTTGGACTGTTTATGTTTCCTCCAAATCCCTGTGCTGAAACCTTAACCCCCAGGGTGGCTGTATTTGGAGATGGGCCCTGTAAGGAAGTAATTAACAGTAAATAAGGTACTAGGGGTGGGGACCTCATCCGATAGGATTAGCATTCTTATTAGAGGAGACACCAGGGGCTCATTCTCTCTCTGCTGACTTCATGAGTACTGAGGGTAACATGTATTCACTCAACCTTTACTGGAAATGGCACCAAAAAAAAGGTGATATGAGGAGATGGCAGTCCACAGCCAGGAAGAGAGCCCTTACTACAAACTGAAAACCACTCTTCTGGTACCTTGATCTTGGGCTTACAGGCACAATTGTGAGAAAATAAATTTCTGTTACTTAAATCACCCAGTCTGTACTATTTTAAATATAACAGCCATAGCTGGCTAATATACTGTCAAAACAGATTTTTCCAAGAAAAGCCTGGCTGCGTCAACCAAAACAACCTTGGTTAACCTAGATATTGGCTAAGAATGGGTGACTATTGAATGACATATGCTCATTCTCTTTCATGACTGTTGCCAATCAGCAAATATTTATGGGGCCCAAATGTGTCCCATCAGTCCTGTAAGATGAAAGTATAAAAAATATTTTTGGGAGTATGTTAGTTTTGATTGAAATTTCGGATATGTTTATGGGCAGATAAATTCTCTTGGATTCTCATCTTCTTTGTGTGTAATATCACAGGAGTGGATAAGAAGGCCTGCAAGGTTTTCTTTATATTTGAGATTCTTTCAGGAAGGGGAGCAATGGTTCTTCTCCATTTCATAAGGAATTGATATACTCAGTCCTAACTGTTGAAAAGTATAAGAAAGATCGAATTTCATTCTATCTTCAATAAAGACAGAATGCCTGGGAAGGGGCCTCAGTATCCATGTGTTTTACAGTTGCTGGGGCTATTACCTGTGTAATTCACATTCTCAACCATATTGAAAATTCTACATCTCCTAAGAATTGTGTGCTTTATCTACTGTAGGCCTTGGCATGTATTTCCTCTCTGGGTATAATAGAGAATTCTTTTTGATTCTCCAAATTTCCTTTCTGACACCTTCACCACATACTTTGGGCAGAGTTTAATTTCTTGTCCCTGCCCTAAAAAACCAGTTCAGAGTTCAGACATAGCACTGGCCTTACATAGGGCAGAGGATGGGCTGTGTACCATTCCCAGCCCCTTGCATAGTGCCATCCATGAACCAAGTATTAGCACATAAATAGAGATTTGACTTCAGCTCTCTGATTCTGTTGATGCATCCTTGAAGAGCACACCTGATTCTGACATCCAGGAATCCACCATAAATAAATCTTTGTGTCTGAACATTAAAGCATATAATGTAGAAACTTCAACTGCATTTTTAGAGAATTGTTCCATGAAAGAGCTATTACAATGCACTCAAATTTACATGAGTACTGACAGAAAGGACACCTACATTTGGGTAGTGGCTTTTGGATTAAGGTCGGGACACCTGTGAGAGGTGAGAACTATCCACACCCAGCCTGTCCGGTGGGAAGTCCACACTGAGCTCGGCCTGGGGCTGGGTCATCTTCACAGTGTTCGGCCACCTGTCTGGCTCCTGTGCAAGGACATTTCCTGTCTATAATTACTTAATTACCCTTGTCTATTCTTGCCAACAAACTGCAAGTCAAGTCATTTATGGTACAACTATAGTAAATGAGATAAGCAGGAAATTAGGAACTCTACAAAGCTATTCACATTTGCCATAATGAATTCTGCTGATTAAAAGGCCCTCGCAGACTTGTTAGTGTCTTCTTTATTGTGCCTGCACTGGAAGTTTATCTAGACTTTCTCTTTTGTCTTCTGGTGCTAAAGAAAATCTAGCGGATGTATCTGGGATGATTTTAAGGAGGATTTCCATAAAATGTCAACGCTGAAAGGAATCTCGGTGACATGTTGCTCTTCTGCGTACAGTGGCATCTATGGAAAGTTCTCCTCCCCCATCCTAAGAAGTTCTCTTTCATTTGTTTCCTAAGCCATCCCACAGAGAGCCATAATCTCCTCACACTTCCTTTTCTGCCTGCACCCCCTAATCACTTGGGGCTGCCTTCCGAAACATCCTTTCTCTAGCATCTTTGGTCTGTTTCTTCACCAGCTCCTTTTTCTCTGTATGTAAAAATATGTAAGTTTCCTCCCTCAACAAATCTACTTGAAATAAACAAAAGCTGCCTTTTCTAATGCAAGGTAGCTTTGGAAAAATTGCATAGACTCTTACTATACAATTCAAAACAGAATAGGATAGTCTGAAATAACAAATATCACCAAAATCAAGTGTCTTAACACAAAGTCAGCTGGTATTCTGGGAGATAGTCTAGGGCAAGTGGCCTTCTGTTATGGCTCGACACCACACCTCCATCCCAAAAATCACAGCTCTCCCCAGCATGGGGCAAAAGAAAAATTTGGAGTATTAACCCTGGCAATTATGTTCTTCTACCTGGAAGCAACTCACAGCCCACTTTGGTTCACATTGCCTTGAACAAAGCAAGGGGCAGATGTACAAATCCCCCCCAGATGATCAGAAAAGGGACTGGGGATTAAGAAGACCAAGAATCCTGGTATGCTTGGAACTGAAAGTTTCTCACATTAAAAAGAAGACAATTTTAGGCAATCTGGAAACTCACTATGGGAAATGGATAATTGCTGATGGTAATACTATCTGCCTCATCCACTATGCAATATACTTAAAGTTTCTGAGCGCCAGTAACCTTGTGCAAAAAAATGGGAACAATGCTGACCTCACATGTTGCATATAGTATTATTATCTGAAATATAATAATACTGGAGAAAAGTAATTGATTCCAAAGAGTTGGCTCAAATGAGTGTGGAAGCTAGAAAGTCTAAAATTTGCAGGACAGGCTGGCAGGCCAGAAGTTCTGGCAAGAGTTGACTTTTTGATGTTTCAATCTCGACTCTGGAGGCAGAATTCCTCTTCAAGGGACCTCAGTCTTTTCTAAGCCTTTAACTGATTGGATGAGGTGCACCCACATTTTGGACAGAGATAGGCCTTACTGACATTCTACTGATTTAAATGTTAATTGCTTATAAGCAATAACTTTGCAGCAATACCTGGGCTGGTGGTTAATCAACAACTGGTCACCATAACTCAGCCAACTTGCCACATTATTAATACAATTAACCGTGACATAGGCAAAACATATCTTAGTAAGTATACAGCAAATGTTAAAATTTATTCTTGACTTTCTTTGCAAAATATTTATTCATTTCTGGCATCATAGGCATCATAGGCAGACACTGATATAAAAAAATTCAAAACCCTCTGTCAAAAGTATTATTGAGTGATATTTCAACATACAAACATTTCTCTGGATCATTATAGTTCCTTGATAGGCCATTTGCTTAAATGCAATTAACTGTATGATTGAGATGTGCATTGAACAGGCATTGATTTAACATCCATTATGTGCTTAGAGCTCTTCAGGGCTGTGAACAGGAATGCAAGACCCACCATCATCCAAGATCCCCAAATCCAGTGAAGGATTAGGAACATACTTATAAGTCAGTGGGGGAAGATTTTGATAGCACATGTACAAGGCAACACACAAGTTCTGTGGAAGGAGAAACTAATTGCACCAGGAGGCTCAGAAATAGTTTCAAGGACATGTGAATTTCATGCTGGCAAGCAGTGTTTTAAAAGAAGACTAAGTATAGCACACTGCACAAACAGGAAGATGTGGAAGAGCGTTCACGGTGGAGTGTAATGATGGTGAGACACTCAGTGGGCCTGGAGAGTGAAACTTCAGAGTCACACTGGACACCCTCATCCACCTAACTAGGACCTGTAGACCTTTTCTCCGTAGGCTGCAATTGAGCGTCTTACCATGAAAGGCTAGATCTTTTGCCATTGAGGTCCTTTGAATGTACCCATAATTATCTCTAAACCTTGCTACCCACAGTAGACTTGCCCCAGACCACAAGCTAATGATCCTTCCTTCAGCTCATCCCTGTTTCTTACCAGACAAAACTCACCTGCTCTCCAAGGCTCAGACTACGTGAAATCTTCTGTCTTCTAAACAAACTTACATTTCTTTTTCTGGATCTACTGCATGACTTCAGACATACATCTATTGTAGCATACAGAACTCTGTTACGTAACTGTTTATGCCCGTCTATGGAATTAGAGCCCTTCAGGGAGAATCAAGTTCCATGCACCATTGCATGGTAGGGTCAAACGCTGTGGCCAGCACCTACTGCAGCTCAGTATGAACTAATAGAATTAAATTACAAATGAAAACCAGTAGCTGAACACATAGCTATTGCTAAGTAGAAGCAAATACATTGCAAGTTAAATTAAATATCTGTGGCTATTTTAGAATTAGTATTTTTTCATAATGCCAGTGTCAAGGCTGGTAATGAGACTGAAAAAAGAATGCTTTGAAATATTTTTCTGAGGTTTTGAGACAAATTGTGTGTTTTCTATTATTCAAAACCAGAATTTTGTGTCAGAAACAATAGACCATTGCTTTTTGGATTAATGAAAACAAAGATGAAGATAAGTCTTTCCTCTGGTTTAAAGGCACTTGAAAATTGATGTCTCAAACACACACAGCGATAGCACAAACTGAGAAGAACAAAATATTCCTTTTAAAATTTTTCTTTACTTTTGGAGCAAACACTATTTCTCTTAAAATTGAATTACGTTACGTACTTATGCAAATAAAATATAAGTATATAATTAAAATTGAAAATCATAGTAAAAAGTGTTAGCTTTTTGTTTATTTCTTTAGTAGATTTGCTATAAGTTTGCCTTTTTAAAATTCTTTTCACCTTTTTATTATTTTCCCCCCAAAGCAGCCTTCGGTTTGTTGACTTTATTTTGTTTCTTCTCACACAAATTTTGCTCATTTTTTTTTTTTTTTATCATTTTCTGCCTTTATATTTAGGGTTTTTTCCTAGTGTTTGGATTCTTTCTACTGAATTATATAATTTATATAAAAATGCATAAATAAAATAAGTGTAAGATGGATGAATTTTTTTAAAATAAACATGTACATGTAACCCCCAGAAAGATAGAAAGTAGGACAAGACCATCGTCATCTCTTGGACCCCCTCCCAGTCCCTCTTTTGGTTTCTGTGAGAGTAACCACCACCCTTCCTCTAGCAACACAAGTCAGTTTTGGTTATTTTTGCAAGAGATTTTGACAGAATCATACTCACTTCTTTGCATCTGGCTTCTTAAGTCCAATATTGTTTTGAGATTTAAACCCATGTCATCGCCTATATGTGGTTTGTTCATTTTCATTTATATATAATATTTCTTTGATGAATTATTCTTTTCAATTCTATTTTTGATGGAAATTCCCATTTCTCAATGTTATGAATAAAATATTGTTATAAATATTCTTGTATTTGACTTTCCTTGCTCATTGGTATGTATTTCTGTTGGCTCTGTATCTAGAAGTGAAATGTTAGATCATATTTTGTGTCTACACAGATAATCCCAAACAATTTTCCAGAGCTAAATGAGGGTTAAAATTATTTCACACACTTAACAATACTTGCTGTGGTTAGACATTTTTACATTATCGTTCTGACGGTAGGTAGTGATATTTTATTGGTTTGAATTTACAAGTCTCTGGTGAATCATTCATTTATTAAGTGTCTTTTTAATCTTTATTGCTCTTTTTTTAAAGTACCTTCAAGTTTTTAAATTAGCTTTTCTATTGGCGTGTCTTTTACTAATGAATTTGTAAACCTTGCCTACATATCCTGGATCAGGTTTTTGTCGGATTATATGTTTTGCAAATTATCTTCTCTCACTTACTAGTTTTCCTTCTTGGTCTCTTGATGTTTACTGATGTATGCCAATGTTTGTAATTTTAATGCAATCTAATTTTTTAGTTTTCTCTTGTAAAGTTAGTGACTCTATATCCTACTTAAAGAACTACTTTCATATCCAAAAGTCACTTAATTACTCTCCTATGTTATCTCATAGGCACTTTATTATTTTATCTTTCATGATTTGCATGTATTTATAATACAGTTGGAATTGAATTTTTATATAATGTCAAGTAGAGGTTGAGAGTTGTTTCCTTTGAAAGTTTTTTTATTTTTTGGTTTGTTTTTATATGGATGCCAGAGTTACCTGGCACCATTGATCATACAGTTGTTTGTCAACTGAACTACCCTTTCATAATGAAAGAAGTGTCTGGGTCTAATTCTGTTTCACTGTTTATTCTTGTGCACACATGTGCACACACACACATACACACACTTTTAACTACTTTTGTATTATAATAACTTTTGCAATCTAGTAACATAAGTCCACTGAATTTCATTTATTTTCCAGAGTCATTTTGACACTAATTCTGAGTCTTTGCAAATCCACATAAATTTTTGAAAGCCTTTTAAAATTTTTTTATAAAAATTATGAGCTGCAGTTTTGATTTGAATTACATTCACTCTATAATCAATTTGGAAGATTGCCATCTTTACAGCTCTGAGATTGTGAACACTGGACTGTGCAATATGTGTCTACTTGTTTAGATATTATTTAATTTGTTTTTACAGAGTTTTGAATTTTTCTATATAGAAGTCAAGTATACACTGACTACACATTTTTTCTGATAATTTTAAAATTGATATTCTGAATTATATATTTTAAAATTAAATTCTGATTAGTTGAAATGGGAAATACAGATACCATTGGTCATTGAAGACTTTAATGAACTTTATTCTTTGGAAACTTTTAGATTTATAGACAAATTTAGATAATTGAACATAGTGTTCTCATATACACACTCTCCAGTTTCCCCTGTCATTAATGCCTTACCTTAGTATGGTGTATTTGCTGTAATGGATGATAGTGATACATTTTTATTAATTAAACTATTAATTTATTAGTTCATTCAAGTATCTTTTAAGATACCATATTACATTTATTTATTTGTGTGATAAGACATTTATACTCTATTCTCAATAGTTTTGAAATGTATCATTGTATTATGCACATGAGGTAAGATCCCACCAAATACTCTCCCTCCTCCTGACCTTCTCCTTCCCTTTCCTCTCTCTTCTGTTCCCTCTTTCTTTCTGGTTTATAGTTATGTTTTATTATTCATATGAATATGTAGGTGATGATATGTCGGTTTTATAGTAATATTGAGTACATTGGATACTTTTTCTTCCATTTTTGAAATACTTTACTAAAAAGAATATGTTACAGCTTCATCCAGGTAAACATAAAAGATGTAAAGTCTCCATCTTTTTAATAGCTGCATAGTATTCCACGGTACACATACACCATGATTTGTTAATCCATTCATGGGTCAATGGGCATTCGGCTGCTTCCATGACTTAGTAATGTGAATTGGGCCACAATAAACATTCTGGTGCAAATGTCTTTGTTGTAAAATGATTTTTGATTATCCAGGTATATAACTAGTAGAGGAATTGCAGGATCGAATGGTAGGTCTACTTTTAGTTCCTTGAGTGTTCTC
>CAUYON010118010.1:0-11317 GCA_963573935.1 Arctocebus calabarensis
GTGTGTGCACATGCCTGCTATCCTCTGACTCTGAGTGTGTGTGTGTGCACACGCCTGCTATCCTCTGACTCTGAGTGTGTGTGTGTGCACATGCCTGCTATCCTCTGACTCTGAGTGTGTGTGTGGGTGTGTGCACACGCCTGCTATCCTCTGACTCTGAGACCCTTCCAGGGATCTGCTATTATGTAGAGCGGAAGCATTAAATGTGGAAACCTTCAGCCATTGCCACTGATTTGTTGACATTTCTGTGATCTTAGAGAGAAAGTAGCTAAGCACTTGGTGGTTGTGTTTCCCAAATACGGAGCGGGTTGGTCTGGGGTAAAAGGAGAGGTAAACAGTACTTCCTCACTGACCTTCTGGTAGGGTGTGGTGATAGCAGCAGGGTCCAGAGTTCCAGAACTGGGTGCCGTGGTCACAGAGAACATTCTGGCCCAGATCTCTTCAGCATTCTTTCCCTGTTGTCTCTGCCTTCCGCCTTAAGTGGCACCGGTGCCAGAGAAAGAGCTCAGGGCTCCTGTCCACAGTCAGAGACTTGAGGAGGAGCCGTGTAGCTATTCTTGTGCCATGACTCTTTATTGTAAGGAGACGCCAGCACGGCTTCCCTGGGAGTCCCCATCCTAGGAGAGAGTTGGATTTCTTTCTTTAATAGTTTGATGTAAGGTAATGAGAAACTTAATTGTAAATCAAGTAGAGTTCAGCCCCCATGAAGTTTAGAAGCCTTCTCTGTGTGAGATTTAGAAAGTCTATGCAATACAATTATAATTAGGTCTTGCTTTCTGAAAAAAATTATCATAAACTCTGACAATTAATTTAGAAGAGATAATTTTAAACTGTGCTCTATATTTTTAAAAAACCACTCCAATAGGGTGGCGCCTGTGGCTCAAGGAATAGGGCGCCAGTCCCATATGCTGGAGGTGGCGGGTTCAAACTTGACACTGGCCAAAAAAAAAAACCACTCCAATAATTACAGAAATTAGTCCTGAACTCATTTTGGACTTCATTTTTTAAATTTTTAGTAAGTGTTAAGGGTTTGGGTTTTCCTAAGCAGCATACCATTTTCATACTTCAAATTTTTCTATTATCTCAAAAATATATGTTTTTGTTTTATGTATTATTCTTTGATAGTTCCACCCCCGTCTCACTCTCCTTTGCTTTTTCATGCCATTGATTCATTGGAGAAAGGATGTCATGTCCCACATTTTGGATTTGACAGATTGCTGCCTTGTGGTGATGGTATTCAACTTAATCTCCTATCCCCAGTATTCCCTGTGTGACTGACTGCTTAGTAATTAGAACTGCAGGCTGGATTCTGTAGGGATCCTTCATAGTTAATACTGTGAACTTTTCACTGCCTATCATGTTTGATTGTCCTGAGATCAACATGTGGATTCATGTAACTGTCGCTCTTGTTGGTACACAGGGGCCCATTAGAATCACTTTAAAGCTTTTTAAGATTCCTAAGACTCTCAGAAGAGATTCTAATTCAGCAGGCCTGGGACAAAACATCTGTTAAAACACACACAGAGAGAAAACCCCAACCTCTCTACATTTACTCTCAGACACTGCCTTTTAATACATTTAATATGTAACTGGAGTGACAATGTACTTTGATGCAAATATTTTGGGAATGTTTGTCTTAACATAGGTGTAGTAACATTTATCAGAGTGTTGTTTAAATGATATGATTTAATTGGAAGCAGCCTAGTACCTGGTAGTTAAGTCTAAGTCTGAAATGCATTACAATAATAAGAATGTTTTTTCAATTCATAACGTTAGAGTAAAGTTCAAGAAATTAAAATAACATCTTGTGCTATTTTACCTATATCTGAAGAAGTTTTTATATTCGATCTTGTTTTTGGAGTGTTAGGAGACTCTGCAGTTTCGATGTAAACACTTAATTGAATTAAAGAAAAGTAGCATTTTCAAAAAATAGTATGTGGAAATCTTACTGTTTATTTTTTTTTCTCCCCTACTTTTAGCTCCATTTACCTCTTAATTCTCCTTTGCCTGGAAGTGAATTGACCAAGGAACCTTTTCGTTGGGATCAGAGGCTCTTTGCATTAGTGTTGCGATTGCCTGGCACCATGTCAGTAGAATCAGAACAGTTGACAGGTGTGCCTTTAGATGACTCTGCAATCACACCCATGTGTGAGGTGACAGGTGGTAAGTGTTGGCAATAATTTTGTGATTAATAGCAGATTTTATCTGAAGATTTTCAAATGTACATTTCAAACCCCCTATGTTGGTTTTTATTTAACAAGTTAATATTAGCAGTTACTAGATATATGGTTTTAAAACTGCGTTTATTGATGATGGTCTGTGATCTTGATTTGAATAGAATATGGTTACTATCGGGTATAATGATTAATAATAGTCATTTCTTCTATAGGAAATTTTGATATTTGAAGTTGTTAAACTAATTTTTTTATTTACAAAGATTGTCAGTGATTTAGAAATACCACAGGAATATTTTCTGTGAACAGTGTTTTGAGAATGATCTCGTTATGCATTTGATGGAATATGCTTGGTTAAGTACAGGTTTTCCTAGAGGCAAGCAGGTAGTTTGATAGGTTAAAAAGGAAACAAGTTACCAGGTCTTTAAGTTAATATTTCACTTACAAATCAGATCAGATAGCCAATATGCTAAGTGAACATTAACGAAAGTCTTGGACTATAATAAACTCAGAACTTCTGTAATGTGCAGCTGGTTAGTGGACGTGTTTATTTGATACAGATGTATGTTGTGTGCCCACTGGGCACCACATACTGCTCCACCCCAAGTGAGCATTGCTCACTTTCAGTAGTGAATGAGACAGACTTGGTGTTTTTGCTTTCATGGAGCTTTTTAGTTCTCACCTGAGGAATTTGGTATTAAAAGGTCCAAGTGTAACATTCTACTGTTTTCACCTGTGATAAGGTCCTGTGACATGGTCTCCAGAGAGAGTCCATGGTGCTCTAAGGAGATTCCACCATAGCCAGCTACATAAGAGAAAATGCAGTTATAATCAATAAATTAGGTGCCTTTCTTCAAAATTATGAGTTTTGGAAATCCACAAAATTCACAGACGAAAGGGGTTGACCTTAACACAGGTATATGAAGTAGGTATGTTAGGAAACTTATTTAAGTGTTCCCATTTTATAGAATGCTTTTTTGTGAACTTTTATAATGGGCTTCACATTTTAATTTACAGAGGAAAAAAGGCATATGTATAATTTTAAGGGGTGACTTGTTTATCTAAATTTAAAGATTCCTGCTAACAATTGGATAATAGTTTTCAGTGATAGTCCTACTTGCCTCTGAGCGAGGATGCACATTTGTATTCATGACATCCTGATTTTTTTTTTTTTTTAACGCTAAGGCTTTTACTTAACAGATTGTGAAGGACTTTGAACTTTCAGGTTATAATTTAAACATCTTCACATTGGAAATTCCTTACTACGAGTTACTTAGTTTGAAGTTAGAATTATGATGAAGTTGTGGGCCTATGTTACTATAACTTTCGTCTTCTAGGATCAGAGGTACTGAGAGTGTGAAATGAAGCGAGTGCTGTAATCAGAGTTTGAAAATAATCTTGAGACAGCGCAGTAGTTAACTGTGCCCACAGGCAGTAATATAGTAAAGCTATTTTGTTTATTCTTTGAAAGGTACGTGTCCAGAGAAGATTCCAAAGTCACCTTGGTAATATCTTTTAATGACCTCCAAACTCTTAGTCAAGAAATGAGGAAGTTTTCCCCAAATACACCTTCTGAATTCCTCCTGATATAATAGTTTATTTGCCCCTTTCCATGCTCTTACCAGTAATTATGGAAACTGCTTCATTGCCACTCACCTTTTCATATCTTTGAATAGTGTGTTGTCTTTCTTTTTTAATTTGAAGGGAAGAATGTTCACTTAGGGAAGTTTTGTAGACTACCAGAAAAGTAGAAAGAACAAAAAAGCTAACACCTACTGGTATTGCACTATCCAAATATGTAATCACTGCTAACAATTCCTGGGCATTTTTTTTAACTTAGTGTTAAGAGTTGTGTGTTTGTGTATACTTTATTTTTCACATTATAGAATAATTCATGTGCACTGAGGAAAAATTGAAAATGACTTATTTGCCAAAATAATATTTTATTGTATTTCTTTCTATGTAGGCTTTTAAAAAGAGTTGCCTAATTGTAGTCATTATAAGCATTTTTCTTTTGATACCAAGTAATTAATGAGTGCCCACTGTGCCAAATAACTGTTGTAGATTCTGGGACGATAGCAGGGACCATGGACTGAAAGCTTACATCTTTCCCTGGGCAATAGACAATAATCTTGCAAAATAGTAAATAATATTTTAGCCAATTAGGGTAACAGAGAACAGGCATTCTAGGGAAGCTTTCTTCTGAGGAGGTAACACGAGCAAGGACTGGAATAAAGGTGTTAATTACATAAAGATCCAGACGGGGAAGTTAAGGAGAGGGACAAGCAGAGAGGAACAGCTGGGTTCAGAGAGGAGGCAGGGGACAAGTAGTGAAAAGCCTTTTAGGTCATAATAAATATTTTTTTTATTTTCTAAGTGTGATGAGGAAGTCTTTGGAAAGTCAAGATTGTTGTGCAACTGAGAAATGTTTTGCCTCATTTTACTAGGATGCTGATATTACCTTCAGACTACTGTATTTAGTTGTAGTTTTTTTTTTCCTGTGCACTTGGCATAGCCCAGAGTGAGACAGCTTCTTGCCTTGAAGGAATTGATAATTGGGTTTTCACTATTATGACTGGTGATCCTGAAGGCTTGGTGCTTCAGCATACAGTGTCGTATGTTCTAAGAAGTGAGCTTTGGCATAGCAGTAAGTAAGCCTAAGAGGAGCGTCACACAGAGTATACATTCACTTCATAAAGATAACACAATTTGCTCTTTCTAACTTTCAAAAGATTAATGGAGTTTTATTATTTACCAAGTAACTAATGTTTATTTGCCTTTTCTGTAATCTTCATAAAATATCTTTGCTAGTAATTTTTATTTCATGTTGAGATCATAACTCATTTGCTTATATTTTTCTAATCAAGTAATTGATGAGGAAAGTAGAGAATTGCCACAGTTATAAACTTTAAAATTTTTGTTTTTTAATGACATCCTGGGAATGCTTAAATCTCATGCAATAAGGTACTCACCTTGTACATAAGATTCTGCGTCCTGAGTCGTGGCTGTAGCACTGTACTAACTTGGAGAAGTTACTCACCTTCTCAGTGCCTCCCTCTTCTCATTGGTGGTAGTTAGGATTAAGTTAACATGATAAAATAATTAGAACAGTGCCAGGCACATAGGTCCTCAGTAGTAATTGGTAGGTATTTTTATGATTATGTTCATCATTATTGTATCCAGGTAAGTTGTTTGGAAAGAAACTTGTTTTTCTGAGCAGAGCTGAATTTGAGGAGTTGAACTACTCCTGCCGACGTTCTCTTTTCCGAGGAGCCCTTAGCACATCACGCAGTTGACACAGTAACTCATACGTCAGATGCGACGTTGTATCTGCGTTCTGATGTGAGAGGTGGAATTTGTGGGAGTGTTGCACCCACAAATTGAGATTGTTGGTTGGTTGGAAATAACTGTTTTTATTCATTCTTCTACAAGTTGGTGAAATAAGTCCATCTTTATTTAATATTTTGCTTATTACAAGTAATTTTGCAAAGTGTTTGGGTGAAAATAAGTTTTTTCTGTCAGTTTTTTTAAGTGTTGGTCTGGATCAGCACTTGTATTAAAAATATGATTGAAGTTCCATATTATAATTATAAATTTCATGGTAGCCACATTGCAAATAAGAAGAAACAGGTGTGATTAGTTTCAATAATATATTTTCTTTAAATCTATATCTAAAATATTACTTCAACATGAAATTGATATTTTAAAATCAACAAGATATAAAAAATCTGGTGTATGTTTTACACTTACTGTACATCTTCATTCAGACTTAGCCATATTTTGAGTTCTCAATAGCCTCTTATTTCTAACTGTCTACAATATTGGACAGCAAAAGTCTAGATACCTGTGTTGAAAATCCTGTTTAATAGACTTTCTCGCTGGTATCTTAGGGAAAAAAAAAAGCCACTAGCATTTTAATGCTTCTAAACTGAAATGAAAGTATTGTAGGTTAAGATATATGAAAGAGGTATCCATTTAAAATAGGTGAAATATCAAGTCCATGAACCAGATGAAAGTCAGAAAATCACATGCTGCCATCTATATATTAAAATGCAAATATTTAACACTTGTAAAAACTACCAGCAGGTTAGTTAAATAGTTCATTAAATATTTGCTTGGTGTTTAATGTAAATCTCAGTGATAGTATTTTTTGTTAAGCAAAAATAAAATTTTGGGGAGATGATTACTAGATGTGCATATATGGGTGTGTTAAAGATAAATTATTAATATATTGGACCTCAGAAATAGTGTTTTTATATACATAATTTATATATTTATGTGATTCTCCCCCCCCCCCCCCAGTGTGGTTTATTCAGATTGAGTTCCGTGTTCTAAATACCTGTTATTAAAGTAAAAAATATACATAATCTTTCAAAATGAGATTGTTGGTTGGTTGGAAATAACTATTTTTGTTCATTCTTCCATAAGTTGATGAAATAAGTCCATCTTTATCATTGAACTTTTGCTAAATGAGTACTGTCAGAAACCCCACCATGGTTTTTTCTTAATAAAGGTAGAAATTCTTATAGCTAACTAGTTTCTATTCTTTTTTTTTTATGTTCTCTTCTTTTTTCTTTTTAATCTCAGGCCGCTCATACTCTGTTTGTTCTCCAAGAATGCTTAATCAGTGTCTGGAGTCCTTGGTGCAGAAAGTGCAAAGTGGGGTAGTAATAAACTTTGAAAAAGCAGGACCAGATCCTTCCCCTGTAGAAGGTATTGTACTTTTCATACAGATATTCTAAACTTGTTTTCTCATTTATTCAACTACAATAAAAAATACTACTATAATTTGGCCTTGAGATTGACAAAGCTGTATTATCAAGATGAAAAAAACTGCTATTGGTAAAGAAGGAAGATTACATAGAAAGTCAAAGTAAACTGGTGGTGGTTCAGTACCATTATCTTTTCATATTAA
Source organism: Arctocebus calabarensis (assembly GCA_963573935.1). Taxonomy (NCBI): domain Eukaryota; kingdom Metazoa; phylum Chordata; class Mammalia; order Primates; family Lorisidae; genus Arctocebus; species Arctocebus calabarensis. The sequence goes on from CAUYON010118010.1 coordinate 7,090, forward strand.
TGATTGTTTATTGCCTGAGATTTTAATAAGAGCCAAAAAGCATTTTAAACATTTACAGATAAGGAACCTCTTAATTTCCTTTGCAGTGTTTCACCACTGCACCTTTCCAGAGCATGCATTACTCCCATGTCTTTTAATTCCCTGAAGTATTCAACTCTAGGTGTTTGTTCTCAGCTTCTGTGATCATGGACTTGTTTAATAGCCATTGGGTGTAAGACACCATACTAGAACAGGGGACGGTTCATGGCTATGACCTTCTGCGCTGTGTGTAACTTATCTCAAGATTGGAAAGTCACTAATGAAACTTGGCAGAGGTGATCCACTGGAGTGCGGGTAGTTGGGAAAGGAGAGATGAAAGAACAGGAATAAGACTAAGTTGTGTAGCATCTGGTTTAAAAAAACCAAACAAACTAAAAAAATTGCTTTAGTTGTATTGGGAGACATAGAATGTGTTTAATTTTAAATTATTTTAATGCTTGGCTTATAGTTAGCCACTAATTAAATGTTGACTGAATTGTTGAAGGGAGTTACTATTTTGCTAAAATTATTTTTAGGTTAAAGACAGGTGTTTGAAGGCTGAGTGCAGTGGCTCATACCTGTTATCCTAGTACTCTGGGAGGCTAAGGTGAGAGGCTCGTTTGATCAAGAGTTTGAGAAATAACCAAAATTAAATCAGAGATTAATGAAATTGAAAACAAAAAAAATTCAGAAAATTAATGAAACAAAAAATTGGTTTTTTGAAAAAATTAGATAATGCTTTCATCAGACTAAGTAAAAACAGAAAAGTAAACTCTCTAGTAACCTCAATCAGAAATGATAAAGGGGAAATAACAGAAGCCACAGAGAAACAAAAGATCATCTCTGAATTCTACAAGAAACTCTATGCCCAGAAATCTGATAATGTGGAGGAAATAGATCAATATTTGGAATCACACCCTCTCCCTAGACTTAATCAAGAAGAAATAGATCAGACCAATTTCAAGCACTGAGATCAAAGAAACAATAAAAAAATCTCCCAACAAAAAAATGCCCCAGTCCAGATGGCCTCCCACCAGAATTGTATCAGCCTTCAAAGGAGAGCTTATATCCATTTTATAGAAACTATTCTAAAAAACTGAGAAGGAAGGAATCTTCCCCCAATAATATATTCTATCATCCTAATACCAAAACCAGGAAAAGACCCAGCTAAAAAGGAGAACTTCAGGCCAATTTCGCTAATGAATATAGATGCAAAAATTCTCAGTAAAATCCTAGCCAAGAGATTACAACTTCCCATTAAAAAAGTTAAACATCATGATCAAGTAGGTTTCATCCCAGGGATGCAAGGCTGGTTTAACATAGCAAGTCCATAAGTGTAATTCAACAGAAGATATTGATATGGGTATTCAACCACATCAACAGAAGCAAAAACAAAGACCATGTGATCCTGTCAATAGATGTAGAGAAAGCATTCGATATCCTTTTCTAATTAGAACTCTGAAGAATGTAGGCATAGATGACACATTTTTTAAACTGATCAAAGCCATCTACAACAGCAAAATATTATACTGAATTGAGTAAAACTGAAAGCTTTTCCACTCAGAACTGGAACCAGACAAGGTTGTCCTCTATCACCACTGCTATTCAACATAGTCCTGGAAGATCTAGCTAATACAATTAGGCAAGAGAAGGTAATAAAGGGCATCTAAGTGGAGACAGAGTAAGTCAAACTCTCCGACTCTCTGCTGACGATATCTTATACTTAGAGAACTCCAATAACTCCTGGACATGATCAAAAAAATACAGTAATGTCTCAGGATATAAAAATCAATGTGTACAAATCAGTAGCCTTTGTATATGCCAGTAACAGCTAAAATGAGAAGCTAATGAGGGACACAATTCCCTTCACAGTAGCTTCAAAGAAAATGAAAAACCTAGGAATGTACCTAAGAAGAAGTGAAGGACCTCTATAAATTAGGAAACTATGAAATCCTAAGAAAAGAAATCACAGAAGATACTAACAAATGGAAGAACATACCATGCTCATGGCTGGGAAGAATCAGCGTTGTTAAAGTGTCTGTACTTCCCAAGGCACTCCACAGACTCAATGCAATGCCCATTAAATACCAACATCATACTTTTGAAGAACTGCAAAAAATTGTTCTTCCTTTTGTATGGAACCAGATAAAACCCCTTATAACTAAAGCAATTCTTAGTAATGAAAACAAAGCTGGGTGCAGCGGCCTACCAGACTTTAGGCTATCCTACAAGGCCATATGATGAAAACAGCATGGTATTGGCACAAAAATAGAGATACAGACGTTTGGAACCGAATAGAAAACCATGAGATGAAACTAATACTTTATAGCTACCTGCTCTTTGATAAACTAAATAAGAACATACACTGGGGGACAGAATCCCTATTCAACAAACGGTGCTGGTAGAACTGGATAGCCACATGTGAAAGGCTGAACCTAGACCTGCACCTTTCTCCACTCACTAAAATTGATTCAAGATGGATAAAAGATGTACATCTAAGACACAAAACAATAGAAATCCTCAAAGAAAGTGTGGGGAAAACACTTGAAGGTATCAGCGTGGGGAAGGACTTTATGAAGAAGATGTGAGTGGCAATTCCAACAACAAAAATAAACAAATGGGACTTCATTAAACTGAAAAGCTTCTGTACAGCTAAGGAGACAACAACCAAAGCAAATAGAATGGGAAACAACCAAATAGGTTTAGAAATGACCAAACTTTCAGAATGGGAAAAAATATTTGCATATTATGAATCAGACAAAAGCTTGTAAACTCAGAAGACTCAAATTAAGCAACATTAAAAGAGCCAGTAATCCCAGTATCACTGGGCAAGAGACATGAATAGAACCTCCTCTAAAGAAGACAGATGAATGGCTAACAAATACATATAAAAAATGCTCATAGTTCCTAATTATCAGAGAAATGCAAATCATAACCACTCTGAGACATTACCTAGCCGCAGTAAGAATGACCTGCATCACAAAGTCTCAAAGCCACAGGTGCTAGCGTGGATGTAGAGAGAAGGGAACACTTACACTGCTGGTGGGACTGCAAACTAACACAACTGTTTTGGAAGGAAGGATGGAGAATCCTCAAAGAACTTAAATTAGACCTCCCATTTGATCCTGCAATCTCATTACTGGACATTTACGCAGAAGAAAAAAAATCATTTTATCATAAGAACATTTGCACTAGACTGTTTATTGCTGTTCAACTTACAATTGCCAAATTGTGGAAACAACCTAAATGCCCACCAAGCCAGGAATGGATTAACAAGCTGTGATATGTATCCATGGAATACTATTCAGTCACTAAAAAAAGACAGTGACTTTACATTGTTTGTATTAAGAAGAGTTTGAGACCAGCCTTAGCAAAGTACGACCCTTTCTTTACTTTAAAAAGAAAAATTAGCCAGACATTATGGCAGGCACCTGTAGTCCCAGCTTCTCAGGAGGCTGAGGCAGGAGAATGGTTGAGCCCAGAAGTTTTGAGGTTCCTGTAAACTAGGCTGAGGCCATGGCACTCCAGCCAGGCTGTAGAGTGAGACTGTCTCTCCAACTAAAGGTGGTGTTTGAACCCGGACTTGGATATCAAGTTTTTTGTTGTTATCATTAGGCTTTCGTTAAAATGGTGACTAAGAAATATGCAATTAGCAGTACTTAAGATGATATTTACTGTGTGGCTGGCACAATCTTTAACACTGAAGAGAGGATGATACAGAAGGCATAACAAGCACCCTGGGTGCCTGTCCTTCTCTCCTGGAGGAAACATGTCATTGTAACACACATGCACCGTCAGAGTACATGTCGTGACTGGGAGAGCAGACGGTGTGCTGGGATCTCCCTCCACTGGTGAACCTGTAGTTGGAATTTGCAGACAGTACTGTCCAATGCATTATAATGTAATCTCAATGTTGAACAGTCACAATATTCTGCCATTTTAGGAAAATCCAGCACTGAAAAGTATTAGGGCATTTCTATTAGCTTAAGTAGTAATAAATATAATTTAACTTTTTATGGTTTCCCCCTATAATGATAACATGCTTTCTTTGTCTTAATGTCTTTGCTATAGATGGGCAGCCAGATATATCAAGGCCTTTTGGATCTCAGCCGTGGCACAGCTGTCACAAACTCATCTATGTCAGACCAAATCCTAAAACTGGGGTTCCTATAGGTCATTGGCCTGTTCCAGAATCTTTTTGGCCAGATCA